>MU089919.1:0-94279 GCA_014858505.1 Corymbia citriodora subsp. variegata
CGGGCCTGGCCAAATTCTCTTTCACCGCGGGCTTAGTCCAATTTGTTAAATTAAAGCTTAGAACCATCAATTGAAGCCCATTTGCCACATGTCCAATGCGAATGCAATAATAAATGCTCCTAAAACTATATGCTATGCAATTTAATCATAATATTTTTTGTTTAGGGGTTAAAATTAATCCCTAAATTTTTGTGCATTAAATTACGAATGATTAATCAAAATTTAGGTGTCAACACAAGGCGGACTGGTGGCTCAATCGCTAACGTCACTCAGGTCGGCCTCGTCCTCCTAGGCATCTATCCTTCCCCTTTCCTTTCAGGAAATCCTCCTCTCCGTACCTGAAAATTTGCGTTCTCCATTCCAGTACCCACGCAAGATTATTTCCGACCCTCCAACTCTTTTCCGTCCACATAACTTCACCAGAAAACACTTCAGGGGGTTCCGTGCAATTTGCTCTTCCGTTCGGCCTCTTCCTCCCTCTCGCCCACATCAATCCCGAACAAGTAAACACATGCAACCTCCTTTCAAGCATACCCATGACTCATCTACACTAGGCGTAGCACCCATGATCAGAGAACGGCAGGTTTCCTTGCCTGATCTTTTCTCGGACAAAGGCAGGGTACGCGCGTGCGGGCGGAACGGCTGGGAAACGTTCGGGCTTCCTCCGCAGTTCTGCTGTGGCCGGATTCGAGCTATAACCAGGGCGAGCCGGAGGATACGCCGAGCTGATCTGGTTCGTCCTCGTCTCCCGCGCTTGAAACCAAATCGCCAGAAACGAAGAAGGAGAATGAACGCGTTGGCTGAAGTCGCGTCTCGGGAAGAAGAGGAAAAAGGAAGTAAACAAATCGATGGGCCCAAAGCAAAAAGACTTATGTGGCTAATTGCCCCTTCCTCTTAGGTGGGCAGGTGGGGCAAGGCCACCTGCCCTTGGACTGGCTTCATTTGCACAGTCAATGAAATTTCTTCAGTGGTGTTTGGCACTTGACTCGAACGACACGGGGCTGCAATTTTATTTTATTTTTTTGGGGAAAATTTTCCAACTCGCAGTCGGGTGGAGCGATCGCCGTGACGCCTCATAGCTGCGGGCCAAAATTAAAACTCTCGGTAGTACATGATTTTCACCCACGCAAAAATATCCAAATGTCACATAATCTTCCTGATATTCTGTGGTTAACTATAAATGCCCTCGGGCTTAAACTGAAGCAACAACTTGGAAAAAGGGAACATGCCTTGCTAGTGGGAGGTTCCGCCTTGGACTTGTTTTCCGCGGTTTCCATGGCGAACTCATCATGCAAGTCTTTGATGTCGTAGGCCAAGTTCCTAAGATCTGAATCCACTTTGACATCGTTGGTCAGTCGCCTATCCTCTGCATCATCTAGCACCTTGTTGATACTAATCAGCATTTTCTCCCATCTCTTTAGCAGCTTATCGATCCCCTCATGCCGCGCAAAGTTGAGTAGCTCACGAGAGGCCAACCTCTCGAATAGCACCTGAAGAAAGGCGCCGAGAAAAAGCTCTGGGACGAGCATCGCTTGATTAGTGAGCTAAAGAGGATAAAACAAGAGTGCTCAGAAGTTTGAAACAAAGTGTAAAATCTCCCATGTCTAGGACAGTAGCATTAAATGATCATGTGAATCAAAGAATTTTTAAGCATTAAATTACTCTAGTTAGATAAAAAAAAAAAGGAGAATTGAATTTGAACCATTAGAAAAGATTGACCGTACGTGAGTTTCACCAAGTCTAACAATTCAAATTCAATTTCATATATATATATATATATATATATATATATATATATATTCACCAATATGTTGTGACAGAGGGTCAAACCAAATTTTATAAATTGATCATTGACGAGCATCTTAAGACACATATGAAGCATATTAAGTTTCAGAAAATCAAATTTCAAGCATTGACCCCACAAAAAATGAGAACTCAATGCATTGGAAGCTGCGAAATTTCTCTTAGTTGATTGGTTCACAAGTGTCTAGAAACACTCAAAAACAATATCCTTTTTAAAATAATGGCTAGAAACAAAAATTGTTACTATCTTATCTAGATTTGCTGATCTCAAGGACACAATCGGATAAGATTAGGGGAAAAATTGAGTGGCTGTGGATCGATTTAAACTGCAACTAAAATCCCCAAGTCAGAGCGTTTGATTTTTTTGTCCCTCACGTCAAAACTGATGCAGACGCCATCCTTCACGCCAGTCGCCAGCAATCGCGCAAAAGGGCCTGGAGCTCCCAAGCATCATCAATAAAAGTGATTGCAAGGTCAGCAGCCCAAGAAGTCCAAAGCCGTTGCATGTTAAGAAACAACTTCTGTACGTCTGTGACTTTGTCCATCACGTTGATGATAAGATCGGCCTGCAAAGTGACAATTCTAACCTGATATTTATCACGAATTCAGCGGCCTATCTTAAATACATGGCAGAATGAGCGGCGAGCGGTATTGGCTAAGCAAGAAATTGAGCAACTTTTATCAATTTCCTTCAACACCTTATTTATGTGGCCTGGGGAAGAGCTTTAAAACAGCAGTACGTCAAACTTTAATACATACATGAACTACCAGTCAGCTTGTAGAATGTGCAACAAAGCAGGCAGACGGTCATCATAGTGTGAAAAATAAAAGAATGCAGAGCCAAGATACCAAAAGGACGGCTGTACGGGTTCATCTTATTTGTGCTTCAATGTTTTACACTTTCGAACAGTATTTCCACCGTGCTATCAACTGTAAGGTTGTACAATTCGTACCTATCATTAGCACATGCTACATACAATATTTGCTGATGTCTCCAGCTATGAAAGCCTTTTAAATCTACAGATCTAAGCAGTGCCACTTATTTACGAGTTACTGCATTGCATATGTAAAACAAGCTAAACACAACAAGATTGTTAGCGCTCCCTAATTGGGTTTTCAATTGAGCTATCTCACCAGGACATAGCTTATGAGAGTCTGCCTCTTCCCAGTGCCCAGATATAACTCTCAAAAATACCGTGCAGAAGAAGGAAAAATGTTACTCCATAATGTCGCCAATGTTGATGACAAAAGCATTGTGAATCATTTCTATGGGTACCCATCTTCCTTCCTTCCTAATCTACAAGCCTTCTGTTTCATTGAGCTGAAAAAGGATTGTCCATGCATCAGCATTGAAGTGAGGAGTGAAATTGGCAGTCATGTCTGGCTCTGCACACGGGCAATATTAATTCATCCTCATAGATTGAACACTGCCGGTGAACAGCTCTCTCATCTCCTCAGCGTCAATCTTCAGAGCTCTCACCATGTGCCCTAAGATCAACGGGGCTAGCTTTCTCATTTGCAACGAATGTGCTTCTAACTTGTCCCTGTAGCAACAACAGCTGCAAATGTACATGAATTTTCAGAAGCAGCAGTTATTATGACACAACAATTAAAGAAATCAAATTAATTGCTTGACAATGGCACTCACAGTCACTCTATTGAACATCCCTATTGAATAAAGTTTCTGCATTAGTCCTCCTCATCATACCCATGCACAGCTGGGCGAACATGAGACTCTACCTTAAATTCTCAGGGAGCTTCTCGAATAGATCAGCCTTCAGCAGACCAAGCAGCAGGGTGGTTATGTAGAACATGTCTGATCAGTCTAGCTTCTGCTCCTCCAACACCACAAACAGCTGCCCAAATCCTTCGTGGTTTTCCAGTTGCTGCCACATCTTTTGCTTTTCTTGCTAAGGAAGGATAAAGAAACTCTTGACTTCCTGTTTGAATTCCTACAATAACAGCACACTAACTCCATGGTTTACAACCTATATGCTTAACCATGCACAAATTAGTAAACTACTCAAGGACATACATACTTAATTGAGCATGTCAATTCTAAATTTCATTCTAAGGTCAAACAGAAAAGTTCTCAGCCATGCGGACGATCATTAAAAAGTGAATATCCTAATTTGTTGTAAATCTTAGATTGGAGGATTTCACCGGATTAGTGATACATGCTCACATTGAAAGGTCAAATGAAGTTCTGATACTGAATATGCAATCATCAATGATACAACAGACCTGGATGATGGGATCCTTCCTTTTCTGACCCTCCTTCCAACTTGGATCTACCTAACCTTAATCTGAGGTAAAACAGTATCTCAGTGACTACATGCCTATGATTATTTACAAGGTCTCAAGAATTCCTGGAGGGACTTATCCTTTCTTAAATTACTGTTTTTCATATTCTAGTGATTAGAAGTTGATTTTCATTTTATGCTAACATAAACGTATCAACTTTTACAGTCAAGTAAAATTTCATTTGGGGCAATCTAAAGTAAACTGCCTATTATAAATACATACATACTACTTACATACATTCTTCAGTTCATAGTACTGGACATAAATTGAGCTGCTAATCTATTCAATCAAATCTTCTTTTCATTGTAAATACAAAGCCATTGGTACACTAAGAAACCTGTAAACGATTTAAACTTTTCTACAATCCTGAACTTCAAGATGGCTTCATCAACTTCAGGAGCTGCAGGTACTTCCAATGCACGACATCTCCAATGCACGACATCCTACAATGCACCAGCAGTTCTCATGAAATCCAGGTATGACTTTCCGTTCAATCTCCGACTGAAGAATTCCTTGAAGTATGCCTCCACAGGGACTCGCCGGAAAATGGCAGGTTTATCGCTACTAATAAGGCTTGGTGCTGGTCCCAAGACAGTATCTAGCCTGCAACTGTAAAATGTGGCTATAGAGAGCCTCTCTTTAGTGGAATTCACGGTCGCCCGATGCTCAATGCTCCGATATATGCCATTGCTGACAATCTGCATGAAGGAAGCAAAGAGACAAAGGTTAGCAGATTCATTTGGAGGGTAAATCTGTAGTTGAATTTCTATATGTTCTCATAACCTGAGGCAGTAGTCACCAGATCACTAAAGTTTTAATTACATGTGGGAACCACACTGAAACCACCTAAAAATAACACATGGACCTTGGTGTTTTCCAGAATCTCTGTGACTTTGTCCGTCGCATCAAAGATAAAATGAGTCTATACAGTGACATTTCTAATGTCAGATTTATCACAAATTCAACAGCCTATCTTGAATTACACAACAGAATGAGAAGGGAACAACATCCGCTAAGCAAGAAAATGAGCAACTCTTATGAACTTCCATCAAGACCTTGTTGAGTGGCCCTTGGAAGAGCATAAAAACAGCGCTCCTAAACCATGAGCTAAACTTTCATCTGCACGTGAACTATCTGTCAGCTTGTAGAATGTGTTACAGAGAATGAAGACAGTCATTATAATAGTGCAAACAATAAAAGAATGTGTAGCCAACATAGCAGACGGGGGAACACTTTCTCTATGATAGTACATATACTGAAGAAAGAGCTAAATGACAGCAAAATAAAAATTAGCTGACTATAACGATTGTACGTCATTATTTACAATTTCAAACAGTATTTCCTTGGCGCTATCGACTGTACAGTTGTACGACTCGCACTCATGATTAGCATATGCCACATGCTATGTTTACTGATGTTTACAGATAAAAAAAACTTTTAAATCTACAGGTCTTAGCAATGCTACTTATTCAGACATTATTGCATACATATAAGAAGACAAAAATAATAGTATTATTTTGAGCGCTTCCTAGTTGGTTTCTCAACTGAGCTATCTCACCAGGACATAACTTATCTGTTTCTGCTTCCCAATGCCCAAATATAACTCTCAAATACACCATGCTGAGGAAGGAAAAATGTTACTACCTCCATTATGTCACCAATGTTGACGACAAAAGCATTATGAAGCGGTTTTACGGGTACCCATCTCCCTTCCTTCCTGATTTGTAAGCCTTCTGTTTCATTGAGCTGAAAAAGGATTGTCAGAGCATCGGCATCGGAGTGAGGAGTGAAACCAATGGCCATGTCTGGCTCTGGACATGGAGGATAGTAATTCATCCTCATAGTTTGAACACCATCACCAAACAGTTCCCTGATCTCCTGGGTGTCCACATTCAGAGCTATCGCCATGTGACCTAAGATCGATAGGGCTAATTTTTTTGCTTCCAATGAATACTCTTCTAACTTGTCCCTGTAGCAACAACAGCCATAAATGTACATATCATATGACTTACCAGAAGCAGCAGTTATTTCAACACAACAATCAAAAGGAATCACATTAGGTGCTTCATATTGGCACTCAGTCACTCAATTCAACATCCCTATCAAATAAACTTTCTGCTCGCCATCATCTTCAATATGCCAAACCACATGAGCCATGCACAGCAGGGCGAGCATGAGACTCTACCTGAGATTCTCAGGGAGCTTCTCAAATAGATCAGCCTTCCGCAGACCAACCGGCAGGGTGGTTATGTAGAACATGTCTGACCAGTCTAGCTTCTGCTCCTCTGACACCACAAAGAGCTGCCCGAAACCTTCATGGTTCTCTGGTTCCTGCCACAGCTTTTGCTTTTCTTCATAAGGAAGGTTGAAGAGACTCTCAATTTCCCGTTTGAATTCCTCCAGCAATGGGACGCTAACTCCATGATTTACAACCTATGCTTAACCATGCACAAATTAGTGAATCACGCAAGGACATCCAAACTGAAATGAGCATCTTAATTCTAAATTCCACTCTAAGGTCCAATGCAAAAATTCTCAGCCATGCAGTGAAACGGTCGTTAACAAGTGGAGATCCTAATTTGTTGTACTTCATAGATTAGATGACTTCACTGGATTGGTGATAAATGTTCAGGTCAGATGTAGTTCTAACACTGAATGTGCAATCATCAATCATCCAGCAGACTTGGAAAATGGGTATCTTCCGTCTCCGGCCCAAGTAGGAAGACCCTCCTTCCTACTTGGGATCTACCTTATCCAACGTGAGCTTTAACGGTATCTCGAGTAGCTTTACAAAGTCTCAAGAGAGACTTACCCTTTTTCTAAATTACTTTTCTTCCTACTTCTTCAATGCCAAACATTTCTACCATTAATGTATCAACATCTACAGCATACTATACTTACATCCATACATACACACATATATACCTGAGTCTTACCCTCGATAGAAAAATAAAATTTAAAAAGAAACGGAGGAGAATTTTGGGTGTACGTGGAAAAATCCCCAGTCTTTGCAAGCGAAGTGCAATTTCTCCAGCTCCAGCGGGTCTCCGCGAGCCAAGCGTTGAACGTCGACGACGGGGACGGACTCGGAAGCTTCGCCGGAGAGAAGTGGAGGGTCCTCGTCATCGGAGCATCGCACGTATCGGGGCGGGAGGTTGACTATGGGCTTCCTCGCCAGCTCCTGCACGCTGGGTACTATGAGTGACCTCCCGAAGTTGACCGCAACCGCAGCCGTTGATTCTGATGACTCGTCCTTCTCCATCCCTTCTTCGCCGATATGACTGATCAGATGTTCCTAGCAGTCGAGCCGAACCAGACGAGTTCGCCACCCCCGTTTGACGGCACGACTGAGGCAGTCTAGCTTAACTCTATATTTTATCCACTTCGCCGTCACTGCGTTTGGAGGCCCATGGATTCCTCCTTTGATTCACAATTTCCGATATTTTCTCAGCTAGATATTTTTCTATGCTAAGTCTACGTCTTGATATTCTCAATCGCTCTATCTTTTACAAATACCGATATTCTTACCTTATAATATTTGTCATGAGTTTGGTGTTGTCTCCTGAGCCATGCTAGAAGCCTTCTAAGAGTCACATCTCGTCTCTCGCTCTGACCATCGCTCCTCGATCTTGGCGAACCGGGTGTCAAAGGTGTCTAAATGTGTTCAGGTGAGTGCAACATTGGGATGGATGAGTGAGTCAGCAACAATATGATATTAAATTAGATGGCCTCTTGAGAAAATGCTTAAGTCATATATCAAAGTACAAATTCATAAGATTTGATATGGGAAAGACGAAAGGGAATGACATCTTAAATGATTCGAGCGATTCAATCATACTACCAAAGTGGTAGCCATGATGGCAAATCTCTAAGGGAAAATTATTTTAAAATTTTAAATTTATTACATTTTTATTAATTTAGTTGCAAACCTTTTAATTTTAGCAATCGAGTCCTAAATTTTTTCATATTTTATCAATTAAATTTATTTGATCAATTTTAGCTAAAAATCGAAGATCTAAATATTAGTTGTCTTATGTGACACAACCAGTATTAATGTGGACAATTTTTAATATTTTAGCTTTTCTTTGAATTTTTCTAATTTTCTTTTCTTTTTTCATTTTCTTTTTTCTCTAACCATTGGTTAAGGAGGTTGTCTAGCCACAAGTGAGGGTTGATGATCCTTGCCTAGTCTGGGCGAGGGCACCGCTACTCTCGTTGACCACAAGCGAGGGCCTCCATGCCCTCGCCGAGACTAGGTGAGGGCCACGGCACCCTCATCCCAACTAGATGAGGGGTTGTCGGCTTAGGATTAGAAAAAATAAAAGAAAAATATTTAAAAATATTACAATATTAAAATATTTAAAAAAAAAATATCCACGTCATCACTATTTGTACCTTGTAGAATGGCCATCATTTATATCAATGATATCCAGTTAAAATTCATTAAACTGACTCAATTAGTAAAACATGAAAATATATAGAAGTCAATTGAAAAAATTAAAAGGTTTAAAATCAAATTGCTAAAAATACAATAGATTTTAGACTCTTTGGATAATTTCCAAGCTCTAGTAAGTGGCAAGACGCAAATAATGAAGACAGAGCTTGACTTGTGATGGGATTGAGTGATTCCAAGAATCGTTTTCTATGTTTAGATGGATACGTACGAGTGAAAAATAAAGGAAAGAAGCATTTTATATTGAGTGACATTTAACGAATACTACAACGGGTACTTGTTAAGCGCCCCGTCGAAAATAAATATTTTAATATTTAAGTTTTTTATTATACATGGCCCGATGATTAAAGTAAGGTATTGAACTTCGCGAGCTCCCTTTGTTCGGGTAATATTGAATTCGTATGTATCGGAGACGAAGATGGATTCGTGAATGGATTTCGCATGATGGCTCAAAGTTTAAAGCTCCGTTAGATAATATTTTTTATTATTTTATTTTTCTATTCTTTTATCTAACAAAAACTATTTTGGTAATGTCTGTTAATTTTCTCAATTCTCTTAAATGAAAAAGTGCTCAGGGAGTAGATTTAAAATAGAAATAAAGAAGTCAGGACAATCTCTGAAATTGGTCAATTTTTTTTTTCTTCTTCTTTTTTCTCTAGCTAATCATCGGACCCTGGCGATAGTTGACAATGAGCCAAAGATGAGGTCTAACATCCTCGTTGGCCTTGGGGGAGCCTCCCCAAACTTGGGCAAGGCTCAATCTCATCCAACCACCTTGAATTTGGCTTTGCCCAACCATGACAAGGTTGATCTTGTTGTGGCTGGGCGAGGTGGAGCTTTGTCGATGACTAGGTGAGACTCAACCTCACCAGATTTGGGATTTGGGCGAGGTTCCTTGAGGCCAACGAGGTCACTAACTCTCCTCTCGGGTCTGTTGCTAGCGATCGTTGAGGCTTGGCAATCGACCCTAGCGGTGAAAAAGAAAGGAAGGCAAATAAACAGAAAAAATTTGTCAACAAATTATTAAAAAACTAAAAAAAATTGAGGGTTGTATCAAGAGCATTTTTTTTATTTATTTCGAGAATGAAATTTTGTTAAATTATCAAATATCTTTAAATGCTCAGAAACTCATTTAATAAATAATAATGATAAAATTATTTTGGAATATAATATTATTTCCAATAATATTAATGTTAACAAACGGATCTTTTTTTCCACGTCTATACACAATCCCACTTAAATTTTACGGATTATTTCTTTTTATCTTTTGTGACAGAAATTCTAATTATTTACTATGTTGATGAGTCAAAATTTGCAAGTCAGATTGGGAGCTTGTTTTTTTTTTTTTAAACATAACTAATGCTTATCATTTCATATTATCATTTCATATAGAAACAAGCCCTCTAGAGTGAGGGGCATCAAAACACAGAATCTCCCATATAGAGGGTGGTGGGTAAGAAACTCAATAACGTAGAAGAGCCTTACATCTAGAGACAATTTACAAACCAATCTTCTAAACTATTTGTATCACGAGGACTGTAAGCCAACTCAAGACTCTCAAAGAGGGCCAAGAAGCCTAAACATTCTCTAATAAGTGGCTCAACGTCCTAGGAGTGAAGAGAGGAATCTTGTAGGATGCTTACTAAGGAGGAGCTGTCAGTTTCTAGCACATATTTATGTTCAGGTCAACTAGCAAAGTGACGAAGAGCATGGAGACAGGCAAAGGTTTTGGAATGAATGGCAAAGGACACTCAGATTGGTTGCGTAGCTCCTTCAATCAATTGCGGCACACGAAAGCAAAAGCCCCTTCTATAGACCTTGGGAAACGTGATCCATCAATGTTAATCTTTAGCATCCCTAGTTATGGTGATCTCCACCTCGAAGTTAAAACCTCTTAAACACACTCTCCCTCCTTGTTACTCTTGTTCCACTTCGCATAGTTGTAGTGCACGGTAAAAGTGACTCTACTATGCTTCTAAAATTAGTATTCTAGTGTTGGAAGACAACAATATTATGTGTAAGCCATATATTATAGAGAGTTGTTGCAATGAGCTCAAAAGGTAGTTTCTTTAGGGCTAGATGTACAAAGTTCAGCAATCACTCGTTTCTGGTCACTCGTTGACGAGAGAATTGAAAATTGAATTCTGGATTAAACCAAACCTGTTTTATTGCATCACCTACTTAGATAGCACTGTTGGTTCGCGCTTTCTTCCTCTCGCAAAAGGTCGAGGTTCGAATTCCAGCTTCGTCATAAAGTGACTTAACTGGTTTCACGTGTGTGATGGGTAGCACGTGTGGCCCCTGGGTTTTACTCCCCCAGCTGTCAGCAGGGTGCGGGGTTCCCTGTCATAAAAAAAAAAAAAAAAAAAACCTGTTTTATCGCATCACAGAGGAGGAGAAGATGTTCTCGCTTTTTCGGGTCGGCAGATTTTGTTTGTTGGGTTGCGTGGACTTGTCGTGTAAGGAGAGGTGCGCGTGAACTGGCGTGCACCGTCCGCCACCATGATTTTCTGGGCAAAAAGGGCAAAAACTAAAGAGGAAAAAGAATATCAGTAAATGAAAAAACAAAAGGCATAATAAATATTTGCGTGGCTGAAAGAGAGACGGTGAAATCCGAAGAAAGTTGCGAGCAAAAAGATTGAGCAACGTCATCACCATGACATAAATGAATACACCACCAGCCCAAAATAACAAATCTTAGATGTAGTTCCTCATCAAGGGTAAATGACTTCAAGATAAATAAAATTTACCATCAAGACCTAAAAAACTTTTGGTAAAGCACCAATGAAATTAGATGAAGAACCGAAGATACATATTCACTTACTTCAAAAAAATCTCATGTATTCATCATATTTAAGTCTTCTATTGTAGATTGCACCTCTATTTACTAGGAGTAAATGCATTTAACCAGGACTAGATGCATAATAATTAGGATTAGACCTTCCAAATTCGTCCGCCAACATTGGAAGCTAAATAGTCACCTTGAAATATTAACTCACAGTGACGAAAATCGATCAGAATAGTCTCCAGTTGCTAGGTAATCGATGAGCAGCCTTTAAGTCAACAACTAGTTAGTAAGCTGGCAACTTCAAACGTCACATCCATTTAATCGAAGTCGTGGTCAGAACTTGTTTTTGCTTGCATGATTAATAACTGGGCGGGGTCAATCGACGAAATTTGAGTTGGACCCGAGAGTTGTTCCACCAAACATGATGCTCCCGTATTTGAGCTTGGGCTAGGATTATAGCAACAAGGCCCACATTAGGGCCACATGGGTTGAACAAGAAGGGGGGATGACGAAAGTGGAGAACTCCTCAGAGGGAGGAAGAGAGAACAATGAACTCCAAACAGAGATGATGGTGGCAACAGCACAAAGCCGTGGGGCAATAAAACAAAGGGATAAATATATTGAAAGTCTTAAGACTTGTCACGAAAGTATAATTGAACATTTAAATTTTTAAAAAGTACAATCGAGTTTTAAAGTTTTCATAAAATACAATAAATGGAATAACTTGATTGGATCAATTTGATAAGTTTTGAAACTTAATTACATTATTGAAAGTTTCAAAACTCAATCACATCAATTTGATAAATTTTAAAACTTCATTGCCTTTTCAAAAATTTTGGGACTTGATTACACTTTTGTAATAATTTTTATGACTTCTAATGCACATAAAATAAACACCAAAAAGTCACAGTATTGAAAGTTTCAGAATTCAATCACATTTTTTTGACAAGTTTTAGACTTCATTACATTTTTGAAAAATTTTGGGACTTGATTATACTTTTGTAATAAGTTTTACGACTTTTAATATACACACAATAAATGCCAAAAAGGAGGTGGGCACAAAGACAAACAAGGGAAAGAAGCTCAAGATGGCTAAGTGCACACTGGGGAAGATGCTTTTGGTGGAATATTTTAGGTTTAGATATAACAATCAAGAAGGAGTGAATTGGTAATAATGTCTGCTTTTTCAAACTCTGAAGGTGCAAATTTAAAAGTTTCTATGAACTGTAAACTTTGATTATTCTGCAAACCGTGAAAGTGCAACAATAAAGACAATCTCAAACCGGTAAGTACAATAGTAAAAGAGATAGGGATTGAGAACATCAAGACGTGGATTTTAGGATAGTTTGGCTTTTCTTTTACCTACTCCACTCATCTAGTTCTAGCAACCTAAGCAGGTTGCTTTCAGGCATTTAACTTATTTCTCCTGCAGTTCACCTTCTACGAGACTAGTTTCTCCATTGTCACCCCACAATAGAATCAACCCTTTTGTTTTTTTGCAAATGCCCCACACAAGTTCTAGAGCTTTCACACCTCCCATTTCTCCCACAATGGATTTACAAATCCCTTTGCCAAGTGCCTAGGTAAAATCACAATGAACAAACAGCTTCTGCGAAGACTTGCGATAAAAATCCATGCCTTTTCTCACTCTCGACCTAGTGCATATAAAAGAATAATGAGTGTTTAAAGAAAATTTAAATTACATTTATTTTGCAAAAAATAAATTATTTAAAAAATAATTTTCTAAAAATTATCGCTTGTATTGCTTACAAAAATGAATGAATGATTTTTTTTTCATTGTCCACAATAATATATAGACATAAATTGTTGTCAATAATAAAAATATTTCGTTGATTAATTATTTTAAGCAATACAAGTGATCTTTTTTAGATCATAGTTAAGAAAATCCTTTACAAATAATTTAATTTCTGCAAAACAAATGGAGCCTTACAAATAAATTTCAACTCACAGTGATAATCACAAATCAAAGCTAACGAGTATGAATGTGTATTTGCAAATTCAGGTATATGTTGTAGTTTATCCTCTTGGGTTCTTGGCTTTATTTCTATTTTTTGGTAATGGTAAAAGAATATTAAAAGTGCCAAAAGTTATGTATAGTGCTAACTTTAGGATCAATAGTTTTTGCCAGATTACTTAATTGCCAAATCGGATAAAAAAACGATTACTTAAGTGCTAAAGGTGGGAAATTTCGACAAAAATTATACGTGGCTTTTATAATAAAAAATACATATTATTAAAAAATCCAGTCCACGTGGCATTTCAATGTGATGTGCTTGACATTGAAGTGATTACTTCAAATAAAGTTTGGTACTCAAATGATCAATATTTACAACTTTTAAACGATGTTGTTTAAGGGTTTAAGGGTTATACGTTGATTGGGCATACTAGCAAGTTGCATAGGACTGAGAAATTAATAAAATATGATCATTTCAAATTTTTGGTGATTCAGATCGAAATTAACATTTAAGTGATATATATTTTTTAAATGGCACTTAAGTGATCTGAAAAAAAAAACTTTTGATATTAAAATGAGTATTATATGTAATTTTTAGCACTTCTAATATCCTTATCCCTTTTAGCATTCCGAGATGTCCAAATCAAATGCTAAAACTTGAATGAGTGTCTGTCATGTCAATCTTGAATTTCCTTGACTAATATAGTCATTAATCCCCAATGTGAGCTATAAAAATCATCCAATCTTTTCAGTTGTCCAGCTTTCAGAGAATCTTCTATTTTTGGAAATATATGTCATGATCTTTGATTAGCCATCAATCTGATAAATCATGGAATATTTTCGCAGAAATTTAATTTGACAATAACCAAGAGCTGGGTTTCTCCTCCTTCTTTTTGTGTATGAAAAATATTAGGAGAAGGGGAAGATGCTCCGCAAGATTATGCTTTCTCAGTGTGTTTTGTATCTACGGAGATATTTGTGTTTTAAGTGATATATTCATCCGATTATTATTGAAAAAGAAAAGGAAAACACGTGGACACAACATGACTTCGATAAACCTTGAAAATCCTTTGCAGAAGACCCTGCTCACGATTAGCTAAGACTTGGCTCGTGGTGCCAAAGTAGGTTGGCTCAACGGGTAAGAATCTAACTCTTCACGGACCATTCTAGCAATTCCCTTTGATAGCGATCTCCTTATAGATTTGTGGTATGCCTATCTCCTATGGTACTACCATAACTCATGATTTTGTCTTTTGGTGTACATTTAGGCATTTTTCAAGAGGTTACCATCCTAGTAATATTTTAGCCTAGGCTTCGGTCAATGCATAGTTTTGTTTATTCTTGCCCCTTTTACCAAGCCCTTTGATCCAGCGATTACTCCATGTCCTTGTCGAGCCGGTTCATCATAGGTCCACCAGTTTCTGATATTATAATGTTACGTCCTTAAATTAACTTACTTGAGAATTAACTCACTCGAAATATTGTTTGTTTTGGTCCGTCCCATACCAAACCTCATAGTTTTGTCCTTTGGTAGATAGAGAGGCACTTTCTTAGGAGGTTATTCATCCCAGTAGTGCTCTCTCCCTTTTTAGTGTATAGTTTAGTCAATTCCTACAACTTGATCATTTTAGAAATATGTTGGGAGCTGCTCTGTATCTAGGTCTTCTAGCCTTGGCGACCTCTCTCTGCCCTCATCGAATTGTGTCGTTACAAATAAGGTTATGTAATCATCAAATAATTTTAGGGATTCTAACATTGATCTTCAAATTTCCAACATATTGCGGAAAAGCCCACGGTGAAGTTGGATTTTAATAAATAGACAATATTCCACAAGACATTAAAATTCTATGTGAATGTTTTTGTATGTGCAATGCCGAAAGTGACAACCATTTCCCCATGCTTTTTAATGGTTAAGTTCAGTTCTAGCCTCCTTACTTTTATACATGCTCTGGTTTTGGAGGAATCATGTTCCCTAAATTATGTTATCGGTGCAATGACGTGACTTATCTGGTGGGCGACAGTAAGGACCCAATTGCATAGCTCAGCCTAGTCAGTTAAATAAAAATAAAAAGGTTATAAAAGTCAATAACACCAACAACACGGACCAAAAGGAGACTTGAGTGCGCCAGCAAAGTTTCCCCAGAGAAGCTAAGCCCGCACATGGTTTTGGAGGACTTATCCAGTCATTTCATTATTTTTTCTGTATTATTTGCTTGTCTTTTTTTTTTTTTTTTTTTTTTTTTTATGACCTAGGGAACCCCACAGTTACCATTGGGGGCCACACGTGCTAGCCACCACACACATGCAACCAGATAAATCACCCTATGACGAAGCTGGGATTCGAACTTTCGACCTTTTGCGAGAGGAATAGAGCGCGAACCAGCAACACCACCCAGGTGGGTGGTTGTATTATTTGCTTGTCGATTTCTCACCAATTCAATGTTCAGCCGACATGACTTGACAACGAATTTTCAGTTATTATAAAGATGGTTACATGATTAAAGTCAAATACAAAGTGACTAAATATGGTTAAGAAGGTCATATACAATTTGATTTTTATGATCAAAAGGTTAAAGTTGAATATAGAAATTTAACGTCGTAATTTACTATCCCTATTTTATTACCTAATAAACACATGAAAAAATTCTCTAGAAGGCAATAAAAAGAGCTTAATATCCAAGCGTTCGTTAATTTCAAAATTAACTAGTCAGTTGGTAGGACATTGCAATTGATTCTATCCGTCATATCCCTTCACGCATCTGTCCATACAATACCTTCTTCCCGTGAATAACAGCGACTTTAAGAAATGCGTGGGGAGAGAATATTTCTTTGCTTTGAATCGGAAGAATTCGTCGACAGACGGCGAAGCAAATGTCACGGGACGTGCTTGTTGGGATTCTGAGATGTTCTTTGCTTGTCCCATAAGACAATCGGAGGTCACATGAAAGTAAAAGCTGTCCCTTTCATTCGTCGCTTTTCGTCCAGACACCGGCGGTGGGTGCCACATGCTTTGGACCATTTTGCAGTTAGCCCTCTTTCCTTCTTTGAAAGAGTAAGTTGAGCTTTCCATTTCTCTCTTTATATTTTTTGGGTCAAGAAATTAATTGAGTTTTGTGCATTAATTTCACACGATATAAATAACCTGAAAAAATATTTTCCTTTTTATCGATAATAGTCCATGCCCATGTATTTTCTTTGATGATGAAAGCATTTTTCGTTCACTTATTTTTGAGATCGATATAACCTTTCGTTTTTAGAAAAATATTCTTGAGTCATTGATTTTTTGCAAAATAAACGAATTCTGATGCGTTTATCTTTGGCTTCATTAGAAAAATGGCAACATCGACCCCATACGAAACCTTTGGTACTCCAAACCTTCGGTTCCAGACAAGTGTAATAATATCAGCTATTCAAAATAGCAACAAGACCATAACCCTTTTTTGTCTTTTATCTAATGTCACAAAAAAGCGCAATGACTATGGGAATAAAAAAAATGCATGAAACACATCAAATTGAAAAAATAGCAATATATATATTATAATATTTAAATATTAAATTATGTATTCATCTAACGGCTTAAGTTTTTAAAATAGTTGGTAGTGATTCCACTAAATTTTATATAATATTAGAGCTGAAAGTTCTAAGTTTGAATAATTTCAAGTCCTATTTGCCTTCCCAATTAAATTTCCATACTTAGTACTAGGTAAAAAATTAGACTAAGCATAAAGGGGAGTGTTAGTATATTTAAATATTAAATCACGCCTTTATCTAACAGTTTAAACTCTTAGAATAGTCAACAGTGGTCCTATCAAAATCTTACAAAATATATATAGAATAAAATTTTTCAGGCATATTCATTCATTTATTGAAGAGTTATAGTAAATTTGTACCACCGTTCCTGCTAGCTCATGCCTTAGGTATCATTCAACATCAACCCCTCTTTAATCTTCCATGCCTTTATATCTTTTCAACTCATACACCAATATGAACGGCCAATTATTAATCTTCTAGATAGTGTTGTCCACACTTTTGTCATAGGACTTAAGAGTTCGATGAGATATGGTCATGTCTAGAAACACCTATAGAATTCTATTTGTTTAACCAACCAAAAAGAAAATCTGTTTTTTCACAGAAAGTGAATAATATAGAAATATTTTTCTTAAAATGATCTTTTATATTGTCTAAAATTATTAGCCAATAAAAAATATCTTCATCATCAATAACAATTTACGTCTAAATATTTTTATGGACAATGAAAGCATTTTTCATTCATTTATTTTCGTAAAAAATATTTTTACAATTATTTATTTTCCATAAAATAAATGGAAGCTTAATTAGTTATAGTTTGGTTCAGAATCCCAGTTACCGCACTCTATAAACAATCATCCATGAAACTCCATTATTTAATAAGAGACTGAGTGAGAGTTGGAAGCGAGTGCTTTATTCTGAAGAGATCTAAGCTCGGACCGAGAACGAGTGGGAAGAAGAATTGGACTCGAGTCGTCATCGACATCGGACTCAAAATAGCTTTGCAATCTACTCAAGCCTAAATACGTTGCGGCTCAATAAGTTTGCAGCTTGACTACCTTCCCGCCAAAGAAATTTACCTCCAAAATCCTAATTGATCGTCTTTGATCCCAATTATCTATCTTCCCCGTCACAATTGTCATTGAGATTTTACGTTCTTTTAAATATATATGTGGGAAATTGAAAAAAATACTATGGTGACCGACTTATTTCTCCAAATTTCAGTACTACCCGTAGTTGTGGATGCATGAGACATCTTCCTACTTATATATTAGGCGCATGCAAATTGAGCAAAGTTTGGTTTTGATTTCTATTGATACCTAAATTTTAATAACCTATTTATTCATTTATTGCATAAGAAAATTAAGGACCGACACTAGCCCCAAACAAAAATACCATTAGCATGGTTCATATTCACATTTGATTTAAGTCTTGCGTCACATGCAAGTCACATGGTTTTAACACAATGTTATCACGGACCATCACATGGCGCAATCAAGATTTATGGCCGGCCATATTCATAGGAGGAGCTTAAACTCCACACTCAATTCCTTGTTGATGAGGTTTGATCTCTTGGTTACTCAATTCAACATTAATCAACTTGCAAGCTTATCTATTTCGTTGACATTGCCATAGGTATGTTACATTTCTTATCATTGTCAAACTAGTAGCTCTAGAATGCTACACTGAGTTCTTTTGTTATATTGTCGCTTGCGCATTTGTGGTTTCTTTAGCAGTGGATATTAAGAGATTTTTATCATCTTCATTTAGGCATTTTCAAGTGCATATATATTGATATGTCATATCATATAGTGAATATGATGGTATATGAAAATGACCATCTTTATTATTGTCATTCACCGGAAAATGAATATGAAATCATAAAATCTTTGTTTTTCATATCTAGATTTCATATTAATCCATCTAGTCTTATAATGGCAAAGGTAGCTTTATTTGATAAACCCTTGATCTTAATTCAAATTCAACCTAATGGAGGTTATAAATGCCCCTCTTCGCCGAGCAAGAAAGAAGGGGTATGTACAAAAAAACAAATCGGGAAAATGGCAAAGCTCTCTTCCTTGGCCGCAAAAAAATTACAGTTTCACGAAATTGACAAGTACGAATTTATCAACCATTGGATCGTGATTCGCACAATCAAGCATTGAAGATTTAGAGACCTAGGAATTCAACCAAGAGCTACCAACTCTCACTAAACCTAATCCTTGGTTGCGATTCACACAAGCTTTAGTGGTCAGCTCTTTCGACATGCTCGACTGTCATTGTGATCTCCTTGGCATCACACGGTATCATTGCCTACCCTTCACGGGTCGTTGATAAACTTTCCTCGTTGGTCACCATTGGATCAAAGTCCAAATTAGAGAGCTCGACTGTCATTGTGATCTCCTTGGCATCACACAGTATCATTGCCTACCCTTCACGGGTCGTCGATAAACTTTCCTCATCGGTCACCATTGGATCAAAGTCCAAATTAGGTAGTCTCATGAGCTAAGAATTAAATGTCAATGCATCTAGAGATCATGTTTAGTTCATGTACATTTTTTTTATTAACAATCTTGCAGATTACTTGGGGCATTATCACAATAAAGTCATGTTTTGCTTAATGCATTGGGGTTATCATCCCATATCTAACAATTTATCTCTATGCTTTGATTATTGAGTGTTAAATTGTTGCTTGTGTACCGCATGATCACCATTTTAATGGCTTTAGGCTTAAAATTAACCAACAGTGTTTGCATAATATTTTTGAAAATAAAGAGAAAAGATACCAAAAGAGCTTTAGATATATTTAGTGTAATTAAGTTTGGACATTCATAATATCCCTGATTTTTTTTAACTTGGGTTTCTAATTGATTTATAATAAATTAATGGCAAAAATTTATGATTGGTATGGGTAAAGTCTCTGACATAATAAGCTATTAGTGTCTATTAGCTTTTGATGGTTTACCTCTAGAGAGGTGGCTATAATTTCGGAGAAGATCTAGACTTCCGCTTTGGACGTGCTAAGGCCTTAGTCTTATTGATACTCTCTGACTACATACCAATTGAAATGACTCTCTCCCTCTCTTCTCTCCACCTGCAAAGTGCAAATCTAGTCTACATTATAATTGCACGCTCCTGCCGATCAAGGTCTCCTCCCTCCTTTGCCAATCTTAATTTCTCTTTTGCTAGAGCAATTGCAAATTTTATAATGGCATATACCTTTGCCTTTATGTCTTTCATAGGATTACAAATCATTTCTTTTTGCTCACAAAAAGAAAAAGGGCATTCTCTGCTTTTTGGGCGACTCGTGAAGGTGACGGGCACTGCCTCCTCCTCAATATTTAATTGCCTTAGACAGGCCAATTATTAGCGAAATCAATGGGGGAAAAGAAAGGGTTCTCTATAAATTAATTTCAGCATCAGTTTTGTACCGTTGTAATTACGCCAAGCTGCAAAGTGTTGTAATTACTGGATTTGGTAATTTATCTTCTAAAACGGGAGCAACCCAAAATTGAGTGCTGTTGGCTCGCTTGATGGAGTTTTGACGAATTGCTACGCAGGCATGAATGATCCCTCTTGCGATGTCAATCACTACCGATTGCAACTTAATTTTGCCATTAGTTTTGTTTGTTTTGGCGCTATAAGTTTCTACTAACTTAATTTAGGGCAATAATTTGTTTGGGCATGAATGATCCCTCTTGTGATGTCAATTCCTACCTATTGCAACTTAATTTTGCCATTAGTTTCGTTTGTTTTGGCTTTATAAGTCTCTACTAACTTAATTTAGGCCAATAATTTATCTTACTTTTTCGAATTGAAGATTCTCGAGTTTCGAAGACTTGGTAATGTTCAAACAATGTGCAATTTACCAAGTACATCTTTGTCAAAAGCCGTGGCGGTCGTCCTCAGTAACCGCGCATATAAAACCCGTATTGAACGGGGCCCTTCAATGCCAACCTAACATCAGTCCTTATTAAAGAATCGCCGATGGACAATTAGGAGAAGGGAGAAAAGCGAGGCAGACCAACCACCCAAAGAAAAAGATGAACAACACCCCCCAAAACGAGCAGATAACATAAAGAAAAGGGCAGGCATCTGACAGTCTTAAGGATCTATCGCCACTATTTATTCGAACCGCAAGGGCTAAAAGAGCATCGAACTCGCCAAAGGTCATCGGCATTAATCACCTGGAATCCTTCCATTCGTGCTTAGTGCCAAGAAAGAACCTACGAGGTTGGAGTCTTGTCTCTCTTCAGGCCATGTGATGCTGTTGCGGGGTAGGACGGATATGCCCCTTTCGCTTAGCTGACGCCTGTACTCCTCGTCAACTTTTATAGGAATCGCTTTCTCACGCGTTAGCGTCTTGCATTCTCTCTGTCCCCCACTCTATCTCTCTCTCCTACGGCCGCAAGGCAATTTAAGGTTTGTCAGTTCCACTTCCGATGGAAACTAGACGCCAAGATCATAAAATCCGGCAAGCCCTCTCTCTCTCTTCCTTCTCCGGTTAAAAGAAATTGACGGGCAAGGGCCCCCGTCGAGTTCGTTCGCGCATCGGTTTCATGCTCTGTCGAGGTGAAATTCCTAGAAATGCCAAGAACTAGGTCCACACATTTTCTTGATTCCTGCTAATCCGCCTTTGGCCCTTATCTCCGCTCCTCTTTTTCTCCTAGTGTGGTCGGGTTGTTCTCTGGTGGCTGGCGTGAAGATGGGCAACTGGCGGCCGCAATGGAGGCCGCTCCGCCGCGACGGCGGGTGGCGTGGGGCTGCGGCGGTTCGGTTGCTGCTGCTGTGGTGCTGCATTGTCTGTTCGGCGTCGACCAAGTTAGGCTCCTCTCTCCCTCTCTCCCTCTCTCTCGCAATGTCGCATGTTCTCTTTCTTCCTGTGCATATGCGACAACAATGGGGGAAAGCTCCAACATCAAGCACGGTCGAGAGAGTGTTCTGTGGCTGTGAGTCCCGCAGCAGCAAAATCTATGTAATGCTTTCATTTCATCTGCGCATGCCCGTGAAGTTCGTACAGTGCAATAAAGCAATTGCAGACAATCAGAGCCAAGCTCGTCGCAATGAGATTTCGCCCTTTCGCTTCACATGAGCTCAGTGCTTTTGTCCTTTTTCCTTTGTTTCATTTCGACGCTCTGCTTTGTACCATCTGAAGTGTTTCAAGAGTGATTCTTCTCTGAACACATCCCACACGCTGGTACTCTTTTCCATTAAATATTAACCTAATATCACGTCTGAGAAAAACAAAAAGTGGAAAAAGTAGACCCTGTAGCTTGGACAAACTCCATAGGCAAGTCAAAAAAGCAGATCATATGCTCATGCGGTCCCTTTCTTTCAACAATGCAAATAATTACTACATGACTTTTTTTTTTCATTTTTCTATTTCTGTGGTTACCGGTAAGAATATGGCATTGACTATAACTTTGCCTTCCCTTTGCTTCTCTTGGTGAAGAAATTTTCCAGGGAGCAGCAGCATACCCAAATCCTCTCTTGCGGTCCAGCTCAGGTTGCATGACCCGGGGCAGGTAACTAGGCTTCACCTGCTGCTCTTAATTTGTCAATTATTGGTCTCAGAACTTTTTTCGATTACCCATTAATTGAAGCATAATCAAGATTGTTCTTTATGTTTTACCAGGCATTTTTGGTACATGATGACACGGTTATGTAATTTAACTAGCTAATTAAACCATGACATGTAATTTCGGGTTCTAAGTTGTCTTCTCAATTATGTTTCAGGTGGTGATCGACAATGGGCTCTTCCAATTAACTTTGTCGGTTCCGGGTGGGGATGTCATAGGGATTCGGTACAATGGCATCAATAACTTGCTCGAAGGTCTAAATGAGGAAAACAACAGAGGGTATGTAATGTGATGTGATGTATCCGTGCGCAATCTAGCTCTTGATTTGTCCGTTTCATTGCGTTTTCGCATGCTATGCAATTTCGAAGAATCCGGGATTCGGTTTTTCCGGAGCTAAAGCGAGACCTCGTTTGGCAATTCTAGGTACTGGGATGTTGTTTGGAACTGGCCTGGAGAACCGATCAAATATGACAGGTGATTGTCGATACCCCAGCAGGTGAAAATTGAGTTCTTTTCGCCAATTATCACAGTATATGACTGATTAATGGCAGGATACAAGGAACGACATCCAGGATCGTGACGCAAAATGAAGACCAAATAGAGATATCATTCGTCAGGAAATGGAGCAAGTTGTCCAATGAGACTGTGGTGCCGTTGAACATCGACAAGAGGTGCAATCGGAGCTTCCGACAAGAAAATAAAGATCATGGCATTTGAACATTGAGCTCTACTTAGGCAACGGTAGATAGGTAATGATAATTGGAACTCCACAGGTACATTGTGCGGCGTGGACGCTCGGGATTTTACGCTTATGGCATTTTCGAGCGACCGGAAGGGTTGCAGGACATCGAAATGGACCAAGTCAGGATCGTTTACAGGCTCCAAAATAAAAAGTAATTGAATTCAATTCATAATTGTTCTTGCCATTTTCCTTTTTTCAGATTAGCATTTCAAAATGGTTTAGTTTCTAAGAATTGAGGCATGCTGATAAAATTGGGACCCTGCGATTTTATCGTTTAGGTTTCATTTCATGGCTTTGTCGGACGACAGGCAAAGAGTCATGCCGATGCCGGAGGACCGGGTCACTGGCCAGCCGCTGGCCTACCCGGAAGCAGTTCTGTTGACCGATCCAATCAACCCAGAACTTAGAGGAGAGGTAACCTTAAAACTTTCAAGTATTATCCATAACAAAATCTTATTATACTCTAAAGTAAAGTTATCCCAATCCCTTATTTGTCAGGTTTATATGGACCTTATACGCATGTTGTTCCCCATACCTAATATTTTAAATTTTTTGGGTCCGACTTTTTATCACTCTAAAATGGAGTGAATAAGCCGACAAGCCAATCTTTTTTTTTTTTTTGGAATAACGACAACCTATGCATAAACATCTCAATGGAATAAAGTAACTTTTTAAGGTAAAATATTTTACGGTCCATGATATTGTATAATTGAGATTCATTAATTAGTTAATTCTTTTGATCAAATAGTGCTGTCCAACTGTTGATAATTAATAGCGCTGAGCGATATTATACGGTAAAAATGTCCAAAAATTATTGAAAATTACCCTCAGCTATAGCTTTTTTAACTTGGGTTTTAAAACTTTTTTTGGTACTTTATCTGCGAGTCACGTGACAAGTGGGTTCCGGTGACCGACCGGCGCTGCAGGTGGACGACAAGTACCAGTACTCGTGCGAGAACCAAGACAACAGGGTGCACGGCTGGATCTGCAGCGACCCGCCGGTGGGCTTCTGGTTGATCACGCCCAGCAACGAGTTCCGCACCGCCGGGCCCGTCAAGCAGGACCTCACTTCCCACGTCGGCCCAATCACCCTCTCCGTTAGTCTTCTCTCCCCATTTTTCTTCTGAATCAATGAAGGATCTTCAATGGACAGATGAGCAGACATTGTAGTATTCTTAGCGACCCAGATTTGCTTGATAAGTTCTTGTTAAAGTACAAAAAGTTGGGCTCAAGTACTCAGAGGAAACAGTGCAGATGTTTGTGAGCACCCACTATGCTGGGAAGGAAGTGGGCATGAAGTTCAGAGGTGGAGAGCCTTGGAAGAAGGTGTTCGGCCCTGTGCTGGTGTATCTCAACTCAGTCCCCCCAGAGGAAGACACTAGCAGTCTCTGGCAAAATGCCAAACGACAGGTTTTCTGCATATATACAGTTTCCTCTCATCTGCTCAAATTAGATTAGTTGGTCGGTCTTCTGTCTAGGCCATGACCAACGATTGGTAATTCTTTTGTCATTGTCGGTTCGATGATTGTTAGATGTACATGGAATCGAAGACCTGGCCTTACAATTTCGTTGAGTCGGAGGATTTCCTTTCTTCAAAGGAGCGAGGAATGGTCGTTGGCCAGTTACTTGTTCGAGACAGGTACTTAAGTAGCTCCATCTTCTCATGATGAAATCTCGAACTAGTCTCGCATCTTCGTTTCTTGCTTTGTTTGTGATGAAGTGTGCTCTAAGTTTGCAACAATGGACCTGGTACGTGCAAAATAATCCCGGTACTGCTTAGTTGTGCCTGAATGATCTATTCGATGAACTTACTATAGTAAATACTTTGTATCATCGTGTAGGAAAGACTTAGTGCAGATATAGTGTTCGGTATGCACTGTATGACGATAAAACATGTTAAGTTAACGTGCTCTCATCGTTTTTAATTTCGTTGTAATCCTTCATCTTCTTTCCTTTTTTCCAGAT
Organism: Corymbia citriodora subsp. variegata; assembly: GCA_014858505.1. Lineage (NCBI taxonomy): Eukaryota > Viridiplantae > Streptophyta > Magnoliopsida > Myrtales > Myrtaceae > Corymbia > Corymbia citriodora. The sequence continues at coordinate 25,138 of MU089919.1, forward strand.
TTATAAATAAGAGATCCCTGTGGGGAGAATTTGCCTATCTTGGCCTAGCATCTCCTGGAGAAGTCGGGTCGTGGCAAAGAGAGAACAAGGTTGATAAGCCGTCTGGATTTTTTTTTCAAAACCTGAAATTAGCACACGATGAGTCATACTTATCAGTAGCTTCGATACAGCCTTGGAGAAAAATAATTGAACTGGATTTTTCTTTTGTAAATGTCGTTTAATTTCCAGGGTTATCAGTTTTGGTGTCGAGCAGACAGGAAGGGAAATTTTGTGATCAACAACATTCGAGCTGGCGAATATAATTTATATGGATGGGTCCCTGGTATTATCGGAGATTACAAGTATCAAGGCAATGTCACTATCTTACCAGGTACGAAGTTTTGCTTCTATTTGTTGAAACCAAACTCTTTGACTCATGTCTGAAATTGCAATTCCTTGTATAGAGACATCACTTCAGCGTACATAGTCAATAGGCAAATGGAATGAACATAGTTTCAAAATGCAGGCTCTGCGATCAACTTGGGGACTCTTGTCTACGAGCCGCTGAGACACGGCCCTACTATATGGGAGATAGGCGTCCCTGACCGTACAGCTTCTGAGTTCTACGTGCCCCAACCTTACCCAACTCTCATGAATAATTTGTACACTAACAGCAAACAATACAGGTTTGCCTCAATAAAGCACAAACTCTGTGTTTCTTAGCCAATAGTCACTCATATACCAGTTCGTGTCTCATGTTGATCCTTTTAAATTATACAGATTTAGGCAATATGGCTTATGGGAGCGATATGCAGACTTATACCCCAGAAGTGATCTCGTCTTTCATGTGGGCGTTGATGATTATCGTAAAGATTGGTTCTTTGCACATGTCACTAGGTATGTGTTGTCTCCTCTCAGTCCGCCACAGAATTTGCTCGATTTCTTCTTTGTTGATTAACCTTCTTTTGAAGTGCAGGAATGTATATAATTACACATTCAAGGCAACGACATGGCAGATTGTGTTTGAACTCAAGACAGTGAGAGATGCTGATTACGTCCTCCAATTGGCCTTGGCATCAGTTACTGAATCTGACTTACAGGTACAGGCACAACGTGTAGAACATTATTTATTCAACAGTTAATATAAGCTAGATCGAGGTTGTTCCACTCATCACAGATGAATATAAGATCAAAGCAGCAACCATATTCCATGTTTCGGGATTTGTCAAATGCAAATTCTAAAAGTTACTGATGACCCTTAGGTACGGTTCAACGACCCGAGAATTGAGCCCCCACACTTTGCCACAGGGAGAATCGGACAGGACAATGCAATAGCGAGACATGGCATTCATGGTTTGTACTGGTTGTACAGCATTCCAGTGCCGAGCTCACGACTTCGCAGGGGAAGCAACAGGATCTTTTTGACTCAGGCCTTGGCCATAAACCCTTATCAAGGAGTCATGTACGATTACATTCGCCTCGAAGGGCCTCCAGGTTTGTGAATAGAGATAGTCTTACAAGTTACAAAGTACTAGCAAAAAGGGAAGTAGTAGCAAAAAGGGGAAGTGTCCATATTGGGTTATAGCATTCAGCAATTCCTAGCTTAAGAGCTGTAATTTGAATATTTGATCATAATAAATCTATTTTAGAATAGCTCTCGGCATCGCCACGATGATCAGATGTGTTGTCTACGCGGGTCTTGGATTTCATTGGGATCCTGATAAACTGACTCAACTCATCTCGACAGAATATTAAGCATCGCCTCAAGATATATTTTGTGCAGTTGACTTGTCATGAACTTGACTACCGACATCTTACTTTTGACCAAGGTACTGAACATACCGGATGGCTAGAATTGTGCATGTATCTGGAACTAATTCTTCCAAGGAAATGAAAGGGTCTCAAGTCAAACCGGCAGTGAGCCTCTCTCTGGGGTTTGTGAGAGCTTTCTTCACATTCTCATGATGTCTCTAGGGCTAATATGGCTAAAAGCCGAGTGAGATATAGCTGAGTCTCATTCTGAAGTAGGATTTGGAAAGCGCACTAGATTTGGTCCGTGGCTACAAGTGATGTGCAGCAGTAACCTATTAATGGTAGGAGTGATCAGATCCTAGTCTAGTTTGGTTTCAATGTGGAACTAAGAACTAGATCGGGAAGATTGGTCCCCAAAATTGAAAATCAGGAACTGAATTGGGAGCCAAATCGGTTAGTTTTAGGATCAAGAATTGGACCGAACCACTTGTTTAATCCGATTTAATGAAATCGATCACTTTTTTTTTTTTATTTCTTTTTTCCCATTACTTTTTTTCTACTACTTGGAATTAGTAGGAGGAAATCGGATTGACACTTTCAGTAACCAAACCAAACTGGCCGGTCTAGTCCGGTTCAGACAATTCTTAGTTTGGGCGATCCATTTTGCACACCCCTAATAAATAGACACTCATCTTGGGAGGAATGCTGAGAAGGAGAACAGGGTAAGGAACAAAGGAAAAGAGATACCCAAAAGCCTTGTTCTCAAAGAGAACACTACCCCACCCTTTAACCTATACACTAAGCCATTTATACTCTCCAAAATGTAGACATCTCAAATCTTCATTCCAAAGGTTTCCTTCACATTTTATGAAAAATTATGGATTGAAACCACCCGATAATGTCGAGGTTAGTTCTGCAATCGCATTCAGAAATTGAGAATATTTTAGTTTAAGAATATCATGCTCATTCATCTATATCAGTGATATCCAAAATTTTCAGGAACTGTTCGGCTCTCTTTCGAATCCAGTGATGCCTCGGTTAGGGAAAACTCTTAAATATTCCTAAGCTAAGGAAAGTGAATGAGTGAAGATGAGGAAGGATTGGACAGCTCAATCTCAACCAACATATGGATAAAATAAGACAGTTGTCCTAGATCGATCGATCATAGAGAGAGAGAGGGAGAGGGGGGGGAGGGAGTCGAGGACGAGATAAAGCTAACGATAGGAGAAAAGAGAGAGCGAAGTGCACATTTTTGGCTCTAAGGGAAAAAAGCATCGGGCAGGATAGGCAGGTTGCGCAATTGTACCGAAACGACAGCTAGGCACTCGTCGATCATCGATTTGATCCAAAATTATGGGGGAAGTGCGTAGACATGTCGGTCTTGAGCGTGTAAAATGGAGCAGAAAAAAATGCCATTGAGAAGTAGAGTTTTAAAGGCTAGTGCTCAGTAAGAACCCGACTGTCAAGCACGGATGGCTTTGCGAAAACGACAAGTAAAGCCGTCAAATGAGTGAATCAAATTGAAAATGATCTAATTCATATTGATTCATTTAATATATTTTGTCCCATTTTCATGTAATATAAATTTGATAATTTATCTTGACTTGACCCATTACTTGAATTAAAACTTCATATGAAATTTAAAGAGTAAATTAAATAATTAATAATTAATAAATAAAATAAAAAATATGAAAAACCTTTAAATTGAAATACTTTTGAAGAATTTATTATATGAAAAAGTTTGATAAGCTAATGATCGACATGAAAATAATATTTGCTTGTAATGCAAAAATGCTTAGCTTCTTAATTGTAGTTCTTTTTTTTTGGTCGGTTTCTTAATTGTAGTTTACCAAGTTAAAAATTATATTATGATGTTTAGAATTTCTATTTTGATATTGATTGAATTTCGATCTAAATAGTATCGAGCTTCCTCTAAAAGTACTTCTCCGGTATGTATAGGGATATCTATCTACCAAAATCATTTTTTTAAATCAAATTTCTAATTATTTTTAAAGTCTTTGAATTTTTTATTATTATTTCTTTTCTTTTCTTCTTTTCTTTTTCTTCCTCCTTCTTCTCCTTGTGCCTTCGCCGGTGGTGATTGGCCAAGATGCGATTTGGCAAGCTCAAGGCTCAACCCTTCCAAGTGAGTTCGAGCTCCGTCATGGCCAGCTAGCTAGGGGCTTGGCCAATCCAAGCGAGCCTAAGCTCACCAGCCCAACTCCGTTATAGCCGGCAAGCTTGTGGCTCGATTAATCTAGGCGAGCCTGAGCTCCATCATGGCCGGTGAGCTAGGGGCTTGGCCAATCTAGGCGAGCCTAAGCTCACTAACCCAAGCTCTGTTGCAGCTAGCGAGCTTGTGGCTCGGCTAATTCAGGCAAGCCCAAGCTCTATCAAGGCTAGCGAGCTCACGGCTCACTTGAGGCTAGTGAGCTTGGGATCGGCGATAGAGATGGCAACGTGACAACAGGATAGGCAATGGCTGCAACTGGTTATATTAGAAAGGAAAGGAGTGCTCTGCTCACCTAAAGATTTGTGAGCATGAGATCATGGGTTCAAAGTAAGTTTTTTAATATCTCATTAATACTCATTTCTTTTTATACTTTCCTTTTTAATACTCATTAACGGAGATAAAACAGCAGGAGTGTCAAAAGTTGCACGAAGGGACACTTAAGTTCAAAAGGTACACTTAAGTGCCACTTTTTAAAAAAATGGATCACTTAAGTGCCAAGTCACCGGAACCCTACCGGAAATCCTACGTGGCAATTTTTTATTAATTTTTTGCCTACGTGGCTCGCCGGAAACTGAATCGCCAAAAATTAGCCAAAACGACGTCGTTTTGGCTGACTGGATTTTAAAAATATAATTAAATAATATTAAATAATTAAATATATATAAATCGATTTTATTTATAAAAAAAAGGGGGGGGGGGAGGAGGGGATCGGCAAGAGCTGTGCAGCCCTCGCCGCCGCCACCACTGCCACCCCACCTCGCCGGGAAGGGCCGGCGAGGGTGGGCAAGGCCTCAGCCACCCTCGCCCACCCTCGCCGGCCCTTCCCGGCGAGGTGGGCGGCGACGACGACGATGCAGCCCTCGCCGGTCCCCTCCTCCCCCCCTTTTTTTTTTTTTAATAAAATCAATTTTAATTTTTTTAAAATCTGACATGGATAATTTTTTTTAAAAAATTGCCATGTGGATTTTTTGTTTTGAGAAAAATGCTCTATCAGCAAATTAAGTTGTCGAAAATGGATACGTGGCAATTTGGCCGGAATTTTTGCCATTGGCACTTAACTGATCCCTTTTGCTCTGATTTTGGCACTTAAGTGTCCCTCTGTGCCAACTTTTACATCCCGCTGTTCTTATCTCCTCATTGACGATTCATGTTTGACTTTCACTTAACTCATCGTTGACACCGAATTTTTCGGTTCATTTTGTTTTAAATGCCTATTTATTTTGCATATATATATATTTAATTTATCAAAAAAGAAGAAGTTCAATGGGCTAGCTTAGCCCAGCCCAGCCCACTTCTCCCTTATATTTTCCTTCTCCCCCACATGTACGCACATGGACACGCACGGCAGCAACAACGCTTGACGACGTCGTCTCTCTAGATGTTGCCCCTGGCTAATGTGAGCCGCATGACGCCAGCAAGGGATTCCCTTATTGCGCTGTCACGCTGTCACAGGGGTAGGACAGAATTCGGTTAGAGAGCAGAGCATGATCGACGGAGGAGCGGGTGGCGATTTTCAGAGGAAAAACGGGAGGAAAACAGGAGAATAGGCAGGGGCAGCGATTCTGGTCAGGGGGGCAGAAGGAGAAAAAACCAGCGACGAAGAAAATGGAGGGGCAGCGGGGGCCTGTTTCTGGTTTTCTTTGGAGGGAGAGCGAGCGATTCTGAGGAGGAGCGAGCAGAAAGGAGACGGTTTTTCAGAGAGGAAAAAGGAAAACCGGGTGCGGGTTTTCAGACAAGACGCAAAAAAAGAAGAAGAAAGAGAAGNGTCAAGGACGAGATAAAGCTAACGATAGGAGAAAAGAGAGAGCGAAGTGCACATTTTTGGCTCTAAGGGAAAAAAGCATCGGGCGGGACAGGGCAGGTTGCGCAATTGTACCGAAACGACAGCTAGGCACTCGTCGATCATCGATTTGATCCAAAATTCTAGGGGAAGTGCGTAGACATGTCGGTCTTGAGCGTGTAAAATGGAGCAGAAAAAAATGCCATTGAGAAGTAGAGTTTTAAAGGCTAGTGCTCAGTAAGAACCTGCCTGTCAAGCACAGACGGCTTTGCGAAAACGACAAGTAAAGCCGTCAAATGAGTGAATCAAATTGAAAATGATCTAATTCATATTGATTCATTTAATATATTTTGCCCCATTTTCATGTAATATAAATTTGATAATTTATTCTTGACTTGACTCATTACTTGAATTAAAACTTCATATGAAATTTAAAGAGTAAATTAAATAATTAATAATTAATAAATAAAATAAAAATATGGAAAACCTTTAAATTGAAATACTTTTGAAGAATTTATTATATGAAAAAGTTTGATAAGCTAATGATCGACATGAAAATAATATTTGCTTGTAATGCAAAAATGCTTAGCTTCTTAATTGTAGTTCTTTTTTTTTGGTCGGTTTCTTAATTGTAGTTTACCAAGTTAAAAATTATATTATGATGTTTAGAATTTCTATTTTGATATTGATTGAATTTCGATCTAAACAGTATCGAGCTTCCTCTAAAAGTACTTCTCCGGTATGTATAGGGATATCTATCTACCAAAATCATTTTTTTAAATCAAATTTCTAATTATTTTTAAAATCTTTGAATTTTTTATTATTATTTCTTTTCTTTTCTTCTTTTCTTTTTCTTCCTCCTTCTTCTCCTTGTGCCTTCGCCGGTGGTGATTGGCCAAGATGTGATTTGGCAAGCTCAAGGCTCAACCCTTCCAAGCGAGTTTGGGCTCCGTCATGGCCAGCTAGCTAGGGGCTTGGCCAATCCAAGCGAGCCTAAGCTCACTAGCCCAGCTTCGTTATAGCCGGCAAGCTTGTGGCTCGATTAATCCAGGCGAGCCTGAGCTCCATCATGGCCGGCGAGCTAGGGGCTTGGCCAATCTAGGCGAGCCTAAGCTCACTAACCCAAGCTCTGTTGCAGCTAGCGAGCTTGTGGCTCGGCTAATCCAGGCAAGCCCAAGCTCTATCAAGGCTAGCGAGCTAGCGAGCTTGGGATCAACGATAGAGATGGCAACGTGACAATAGGATAGGCAATGGCTGCAACTGGTTATATTAGAAAGGAAAGGGAGTGCTCTGCTCACCTAAAGATTTGTGAGCATGAGATCATGGGTTCAAAGTAAGTTTTTTAATATCTCATTAATACTCATTTCTTTTTATACTTTCCTTTTTAATACTCATTAACGGAGATAAGAACAGCGGGAGTGTCAAAAGTTGGCACGGAGGGACACTTAAGTGTCAAAAGGTACACTTAAGTGCCACTTTTTAAAAAAAATGGATCACTTAAGTGCCAAGTCACCGGAACCCTACCGGAAATCCTACGTTGCAATTTTTTATTAATTTTCTTGCCTACGTGGCTCGCCGGAAACTGAATCGGCCAAAAATTAGCCAAAACGACGTCGTTTTGGCTGACATGGATTTTAAAAAGTAATAATTAAATAATATTAAATAATTAAATATATATAAATCGATTTTATTTATAAAAAAAAGGGGGGGGGGGGGGGGAGGGGATCGGCAAGAGCTGTGCAGCCCTCGCCGCCGCCACCACTGCCACCCCACCTCGCCGGGAAGGGCCGGCGAGGGTGGGCAAGGCCTCAGCCAACCCTCGCCCACCCTCGCCGGCCCTTCCCGGCGAGGTGGGGCGGCGACGACGACGATGGCAGCCCTCGCCGGTCCCCTCCTCCCCCCCTTTTTTTTTTTTTAATAAAATCAATTTTAATTTTTTTAAAATCTGACATGGATAATTTTTTTTAAAAAAAATTGCCATGTGGATTTTTTGTTTTGAGAAAAATGCTCTATCAGCAAATTAAGTCGTCAGAAAATGGATACGTGGCAATTTGGCCGGAATTTTTGCCATTGGCACTTAACTGATCCCTTTTGCTCTGATTTTGGCACTTAAGTGTCCCTCTGTGCCAACTTTTAGCACTCCCGCTGTTCTTATCTCCTCATTGACGATTCATGTTTGACTTTCACTTAACTCATCGTTGACACCCGAATTTTTCGGTTCATTTTGTTTTAAATGCCTATTTATTTTGCATATATATATATTAATTTATCAAAAAAAGAAGAAGTTCAATGGGCTAGCTTAGCCCAGCCCAGCCCACTTCTCCCTTATATTTGTACGCACATGGACACGCACGGCAGCAACAACGCTTGACGACGTCGTCTCTCTAGATGTTGCCCCTGGCTAATGTGAGCCGCATGACGCCAGCAAGGGATTCCCTTATTGCGCTGTCACGCTGTCACAGGGGTAGGACAGAATTCGGTTAGAGAGCAGAGCATGATCGACGGAGGAGCGGGTGGCGATTTTCAGAGAAAAAACGGGAGGAAAACAGGAGAATTGGCAGGGGCAGCGATTCTGGTCAGGGGGGCAGAAGGAGAAAAAACCAGCGACGAAGAAAATGGAGGGGCAGCGGGGGCCTGTTTCTGGTTTTCTTTGGAGGGAGAGCGAGCGATTCTGAGGAGGAGCGAGCAGAAAGGAGACGGTTTTTCAGAGAGGAAAAAGGAAAACCGGGTGCGGGTTTTCAGACAAGACGCAAAAAAAGAAGAAGAAAGAGAAGAAAGACACTGGCCGGAGATTGAAAGATAGAGGCCGACGGTGCCAGACAGAGGAGAACCAGAAAACAAAAAAAAGGGGCAGAAGCGAAAAAAAAAAACCAAAAAAAGGAGAAGAGAAGGGAAGAGGGGGCTGTTTTCGGCTTTGAGAAGGGAGTGAACCAGAAGCTCGGAGGAAGCTTGAAGGCGCGGCTAGCCATCGTCGGAGGTCTGCTTATCCGCTGCCGTCCTCTCCCAACTCTAACCCGAACCAGGTAGGTTCCTCTCCTCGCGTTTTCTGTTCAGCTTGGTGAGAAGGCGAGTCGGAGCTCGCGTTGACCAGTTCGCGCGAGCCCCGGCCCTTACCCTTTTTTATCTTACTTCTACTTCCCTTTGAAGCTGTGTCCGAAGACCCTAGAGTGCATCCTAAGCTCGGTTGAGCCGAAAACTCCCATTTCGATAGTGCCCAGTAGGTGTTCGACGAAATGCGTCAATGAGATCCGAAATTTGTGTCCCTCGATAATCTGTGGTTTTTATGAATGTTTGATCGTTTATTGTCTATTCTCGTGTTTCCCTTGGTATTATAGCCATTTTCGTAAAGTTTCCACGCATTTTTGGGTCGAAAAGAGATATTTTTGGTTTTCCGGCGACGGCGAGCTTCCGGGATCGCCGGAAGTCATCGCCGGCGACGTCTGGCGCCGGCCAGATAGAACAGCCGACGCCGGACGACACGAAGATCCATTTTATACCGTTGAGGACCTGCGGCGGCGTCGGCGGTGGTGCGAGAGGGAAATGCTAGGTTTCCGGCGAGCAGGGGGCATGCCGCATGAAGAAGACGAAGACAAAAAAAAAATAATAATAATAATAAAAAGAAAAGAATGAAAAGAAAAGGAAAAAACAAAAGGGGCCGAAATTTCGTGCTGGGGCTGGGCCGAGTTTATTGTTTTCGGATGGGCTTAGACTAGGTTTGGGCTGGAATTTTTAGAATTAGAAATGGACTTTTCTTTTCTTTTTTTAATTTTGGTAATGGGCCATTTTAAATATTTCGACCGGGCCGTTCGGCCAGCTCATTGTTCCGGCCCGGACCATTAGGGTCCGGGTCGGTCTAGTAGGGCCGGGTCACCCGACCCGGTCCGAATCACTTTTTTAAAAAAAATCAAAAATTTCAGAAAATAAAAAAAATTTCGAAAAATCATTAAAATTAAATAAATGTTTTTTTAATTCCAGAAAGGTTTTAAAATTTTATTTTTAATTTAATTTAATTTAATTTTCCTTTTTCTTCAAATATTAAAAAATTCCAAAAAATAGAAAAAATCAGAAAATTCAAAAAGTATTAATAAATGATTTTTTAAAAAATTTTCAGAAATGTCAAAAAAATATCAAAAATCTTGAAAGTTTGTTTTGATTAATCTTGGAAAATTCGAAAATATTAAAAATATTAATAAATTTAAATTCAGAATAATCAGAAAAATTGCAAAAAAAATTAGAAAACCCTGAAAAAGGAAAGAGACTAAAATTGAATAAGCCTTTAGGGCTCTACAATAGATTTTTCTGGTTTACGTCATTAGAATAATTTATGCACCTTATTCTGTCATGATCTCTAGACGTTATTTTCTTAATGTAGAGTGGTTAGGATAGACCTCAAACATCTCAAATAGGTTGCCATAACATTTTGAAACACACAATTAAGTTAAATACTGAAAGGATGTTAGTCGCATGACTAACGTAACTAAGTCCCCGACCCTAAACCCTTTGATTGCGTAAAAAGCAAGAATGCTCCCATGTCTTGCTTAGTTTCTAGTCGACCCTAATAAATTAGTGGCGACTTCTCGTTTGAAATTTTTTACGAATATCCCATGTCGCACGGGGTATGGACTTGGGGGAGTTCGAATTAATTAAGGGCCGTTGGTCCGAAATTAACAATACCCCTAAACTTATTATATACTTATTTTCGAAAATTTTAGGTCGCGACACTCATATAATTCATTTAATTAAAAGTAAGTTATAATATATATTTATGGCCTATTTTAACATCTTTAATAACGAATATATACTCAACTGAAGTAGGAACGTGCAATTTCGTGCTGACTTTGGGTTTGAATTGTGCCCAAGTGGCCCCGATTTAGTAGAGGTCAGAGTCACAGTGAATTGGGAGGGCCAAAGCACGACCGATCACTTAAATTAGCTCACTTTATGCACCGTTTGGACCGATTGTTACATTGGATTAGTGATTGGGCAGAGGCTAATGCGAGTGATTTTCAGTAGTACGACGCATTGATTCAAAGTACGGCTCATGAGTCAAATGAGGGGCACCCTAGTCACTTCTCTTGTCTTCTCTATGTCGCAGCAATGGTTGAGTTTTCTTTTTTCTTTTTCTTTTTTTCAGGAAAAAACAACTTCATTCTTCAAATGTTAGAAAGGATACAAAGGTTTTAAGTTTCTGAACATGAAAGTTCTCATAAAGGATTTGTGAGCATGAGATCATGGGTTCAAAGTAGGTTTTCCAATATCTCATTAATAATCATTTCTTTTTATACTTTCCTTTTTAGTACTCATTAACGATTCATGTTTGACTTTCATTTAACTCATATAATTCATTTAATTAAAAGTAGGTTATAATATATATTTATGGCCTATTTTAACATCTTTAATAATGAATATATGCTCAACCGAAGTAGGAACGTGCAATTTTGGGCCGACGTTGGGTTTGAATTGTGCCCAAGTGGATAATTTAGTAGAGGTCAAAGTCACAACGAATTGGGGGGGCCAAAGCACGGCCGATCACTTAAATTAGCTCACTTTCGGCACCGTTTGGACCGATTGCTACGTTGGATCAGTGATTGGGCAGAGGCTAATGCAAGTGGTTTTCAGTGGTACGATGCATTGATTCAAAGTACGGCTCATGAGTCAAATGAGGGGCACCCTAGTCACTTCTCTTGTCTTCTCTATGTCGCAGTAATGGTTGAGTTTTCTTTTTTCATTTTTTTTTTCGGGAAAAAGCAACTTCATTCTTCAAATGTTAGAAATGATACAAAGGTTTTAAGTTTCGGAACATGAAAGTTCTCATAAAGGTAGGTGGGGATTAGACATCCAGTCAAGTGATAGGGCCTTCTTGCAGTGGGCTTTTGCTAGCCAATATGTCGTTTGGTTTGTGTCTCACATGGATTTTGAACAAATTAAAATTGTGTGAATTACGAGAGCTTTCTTTAAAGATAAGCATGATTTCAGGATCGAATTGAGAATCAAAAAATTAATTTAGTTTTAGATTTTGATAAGATCTAGTACGATTCCTAATATGTATTTTTTTAAATCTGTACATGTGGCTTAGTTCTCAAATAGGAACATAATCGAACTGGACCAGAAAATGGAGTTAAAACCAAATTGGGAACCTACAAAACACTAAAATAGAAATTAAGGGCATGCATAATAACCATTTTATTTATCAATTTTTCTATTTTTGTTTTGTTTTTGAAAGCATATTTGGAATAGAAATCCGTTTAGTAATACAATTTTATTTTTCAATTTCTAGAATGAATTTTTACTCTAGAAATACATTTGGAACAAAAAAAAAGTAAATTATTTTTACTTTTTTATTAGAAAAATGAAAAAAATTTCTTCTCATTGCTTGTTATAGTCACTGCCCACCACCCACCCACTGTTGCGTGCCTGCCACCCACTTGCCATTGATTGCTAGTTGTTCGCCGATCACTCACCGCTAATAGACCGTCGTAGATTGCACATAGCCTGCAACCTCTCGCCTCTAGTTGGGAGAGAGAAATTTTATATCGTTATCAAATAATTTCCATTTTGGGAATGGAAATCTTATGTCATTATTAAACGAGTATTTTTTTTCAAAATTCATTTGAGGAGTAGAAATAAAAGAAATCAATTTCTAGTTACAGAATGATTATCATTTGCGTCTTAAGAGTCTAGGCACTAGTGAGGCTTGGTCGCTTAACACAAAAGAGAAATTCCTTCCTTTCCAGGGGCGGTCCTTAGCTTTCATATTTTGTGAAGCTAAATGTAGGAGCGATCGGTTTCCAGTCCGGTCCAGTTTCAAAGTAGACCCAAGACCTAGACTAGGAGCATTGATTCCCAAATTTGGGAACTGGAGATTGAATTATTTGGTCCTAGGACTGGGAACCGGATTGGACTCTCATTTCTAATTCGGTCTAGTTTGGTCCGACAGAATCGGCCACATTTTTTTTTCCATTAAAAAGCGATCATGCTTCAGACTAATCAATTTGGTTTGGTTCTCAGGTGGTTCCAATAAAACCGATCACATTGTATGTATATAAGAAATAAAATAATTTATTTATGTTTAACTTTATATATGTATATATATATATATGTATGTATATATATATGTAGCTGGTTCAGTCCGATTTGATTTCCTTTAGAACAGGAAACCAAACCGAAAATCACCAATTCTATTTTTATGGAACCGGGAATCGGACCAATGCCTTCAAGAATTGGACCAAATCAGCCGATCCGGTCAAATTCCAATTTAGGTGGTTTGATATGCTCACCCCTAGCTAGATGCATTCCCTTGTTCAGCTTCTTCCCCATCATCATTGTCGTGATGGTCATCTTCTTCTCCTCCTGCTTTCGTCATATCAGAAAGAGAAGAAATCACCTGTGATTTTCCATTATTCAGGTTGATTTCTTACTTGGGTTGTTGCTGCTTGTTCATTTCCAATGATTCTCCGTGCCCGCAATTTGGCATTGCGTCCTGGATTTCCATGAAGTGCTGTTCTCGATCATCATTTTATGTTTCACTGGCTAGATTAGACGTTGGCAAGCAAAATCCGATCAATTTTCATACTATTTTGCAGATTTTCACAATAATCTAGATTTTAACCTGTTACTTGCTTTAATATATGAACGTTTTCATAAAACTGCTCACCACATGTTAACATACTAAGAAGTTCATGTAATATAGATTTTAATTATATTTTGTTGTTGTGTATGTGTTAAATAAAAAAAAAAAAAAGAGAGGGGGGAAATTAACCGATTTTGTTTTCGGGTAGTTTCTGGAATTGATCTTATAATCTATCCAAATGTAAAAAACTGAGGAATCAGTTCCAATGGAAGTGATCCATATTACAAATGAAATTTGGACCAATCATGAAACTGAACCCCTAATCTCTCTCTGCAGTCCTCTATAACAGCCTGCAAAGCCCACGGCTCGAGTCAGAGCCCACAACCATGTTAGATACGTTATTAGTCTCATCACAAATTTCTATATTTGCAGTATTTGGATTTAGCATTTTCTTATTCAAATCATTTCATGAAAAGAGTACAACATAAAACCATTTAAATGCATTTAGTTTCTTCTCACAATTCATGGGAAAAAGAACATTAAAAAATTACTTGAATGTGTGTGGAAGACGAGGCTATTGTTGAATCCAAAAGAAAATCGATTTCTCTCTCTAATCCATTTTCTTAACATCATGACTTCAATGAAATTTTTCATGGGTGTTAAGAAGAGAGAGGATGGGTTATACGTTCGTTTCAGCGGTTATTATGCTACATCCGTTATATAACCATAATCTCAAGAGCAATGACTGAGATTATTTTTCCACTTATTTTTGCATTAACATATCCATCATTTATGTGATAACTGAGCTACTTCATGAACTCATCTTATCAATCTTGAAATTTTTTATCCAACAAAACAAATTTAGGCAAGCATTCCATCTGAAAATCTCCCAATCAAAGTTTATTTGAACCATAAAGTTTTTACACGACATCGATAGACACAGTTTGATCAGAACCTTTGGGAACCTCATGCTTCTTTTAAGGTGTTGGCAATGTCTATCATAAACTGATACTTGACATCGCTCTTGGCAAGGCGGTCCATTGCCATGTTCAAATAGTCAATTGGAATGACCTCGATATCAGCAGTTATGTTAGACTTTGCTGCAAAATTAATCATCTCGAGTTTCTTTCAATCCACCGATGCAACTCCTAGCCACAATCCTCCTACCTAAAACCATGATAAAGCAAAAATAATTTGTCAGTTTTTGTTTAGCTAAACAAGATATTTGGCACTTCTATCACATTAATTCGATTGTGTTAGTTGATTCAACATTATTTTTGCCGTGAAGGAGAGTAACAGAGACTCTTACTAGACAACAAGGATGATAAGGGCAACTCAAGAGGCCGATCAGGAGCATCGACGAAGACAAGTTTCTCGTTATTTTTTAGCAAACCAATCAAGGGCGATATCAAGTGTACATCTGAAATCATGTCGATTATACCATCCATTATTCCCATGGCAGCTATTTACAAGAAGAAGTTCCAACACAAATTGAAATCACATAATATAATAAGATTTCTTTTTTATTAGGAATTTCATGGAATCAGAATACACTCACTTAGATCGAGTTCCTCATCTTCACCTAAAAAAGAGAAGAAAAAACAAGCAATAGCAATGCTTCAATCAAGAAATCACCTCAACTCGATTGACGTTGCTGCTAACAAGGAACGCATCGGCGCCAAGATGCTGGAGTGCTTCCTCCCTCTTGCCGGGGGAGGAGTTGATCACTGTCACCTTAGCCCCTTTCACACCTACATGGCCCAATCCACCAAGACCCACTATGCCCACGTGGTCTGTTGCGACCTAATTTTTTTAAGAGAGGTTCGATTGAGGAACCTTTGATTATGTTTAGGGGTATGTTAACTTTGGATTGACGGCCCTTCATTAACTCGGCACTCCCAAGCCCATACCCGTGCAACCTTGGGTATTAAAAAATTTAATCAGTTTAGCATATACGAATTCAAACAAAAGAGCAGTCACTAACTTTTTTAGGGTTAGCTAGAAACTAGTAAGATACAAGAGAATACATTATTATTTGGGCAACCAGAGATTCTAAAATCGAGGACTTGGTTACATTAATTATGCGATTAACACCATTTCAATATCTAAATTGTGTATTAATAAGGCCATGGCAACCTATTCAATAAATCTAAAGCTTATCCTAACCATTCTAATGCAGAAAAAATAACATTCAGAATATTTAAATGCGCAATAAATTATCATCACAAAATAAAGCACAAAAGGAACCTAATATTGTCTTTAAAAAATAAAAATATAACACAAACAAAGAACCCTATTGTAGAGCCCTAAATGCTCTTTTCCTTTTTTAAGGACTTTCTAAATTTTTGCAATTTTTCTGATTTTTATGAATTTTTATGAATTTTTTATGAATTTTTTATTTTCGAAATTTTTTTAAATTTTAAAAAAAGAAAATAATCAAAAATTAAAAAAAATCGAAATAATAATAATTTGGACCAGGTCAGGAAAACCCGGCCCTACTAAACCGACCCGGACCCTATCGGTCCGGGCTGGACTATCGACCGGGCTGATCCTAAGCCCACTACAAATTAATCAAAAATCCCGAAAATTCCGAAAATTCCCTTTTAAAAGAAAGCCCACCTCCGATTTTTATTTTTTCGGCCCAATCGTCTCTTCTACGTCTGGCGCGGGCCCAGGCCCGCTCGACAAAGCACGCAGCCCAACTCCTACTTCGTTTTATTGTTTTCGGCCCCTTTTTTGTGTTTGTAGTTCTTTTCTCTTTTTTTAATCTCTTTTTTGTCTTTTTCTGCTGGCTTCATCTTCAACCATGCAACGTCTTCAATCTCGCGCCTTGCGCCGAACGTCCC
The DNA here is from genome assembly GCA_014858505.1 of Corymbia citriodora subsp. variegata. NCBI lineage: Eukaryota > Viridiplantae > Streptophyta > Magnoliopsida > Myrtales > Myrtaceae > Corymbia > Corymbia citriodora. The sequence goes on from MU089919.1 coordinate 41,298, forward strand.
TCGCGCCTGCAAATCTTTTTCCGAATCGACCCACTTCCGATCACCATTCGCCCAAGCTAATGCCGACACCTACACTACCGGTAAAACTTCACCAACTCCCACACTACCGGTAAAACTTCACCAACTCCCAGGCAACATCAACAGACGTCAGCCCCAAGTTCTTTCCGATGACTCGCAAGAAATAAACGGACAGACCATAAAATCTCGTAGAAAACACAAGGAAGATCACGAATTCATACAAGTGTCTACCTCACATGAGCAAAACATATCAAGCTAAGCTACTAAACACCAATATGACGATGATGGTTTCGGAACTTCGTTTGGACATTTTATCGAACATTTGGCGTGCATGAGTAAACAAAGGGGTTCCCGACTCAAGCCGAACTCGGACCGGGCCTAAGGTTCTACCTAGACATGGAAGCATGTAGAGAAACCTTAATGGAGGCACGACAGGGGCCGAGGCTCGCGCGACCTGGTCGGCAGCAAGCTCCGGCCCAGTACCCTACAAAAATCTACCTGGTTCAAAGGGGAAGCTCTGAGGCAGACGGCGGCTGAAAAATGGACTCCAGTAACGGTCGGGAGCTCGTTGAGCACATTCTTCTCTCTGGTTCTCCTTTGAAGCGCTCTATCTCTCGACTTGGCTTTTCCACCCCTCTCAAGCTCTATGGAGTCGAGTAGATGGTTTTATTAGTTCAGGTACTTTGCGGTAGTCATACACCCCAATACCTCGTTTTCTTCCCAGGCAACCTGCATCCACATAATGCACTAGCAAAGGACATGGAGTGTATTTACTATCTCCTAATCATGTTTGGAGTACTTTCATTATTGCGAGCAGACATTCAACCCAATAAAATCTGCAAGCTCCAGGGGACCCATAGGATGATTTGTACCCAGCTTCATTCCACCATCAATGTCCTCCTTTGTTGCGATCCCGGTGTAGAGAGTGTGAAATGCTTCATTTATCATTGGCATCAGGATCCTAATGGGGTCTCACCGAGATGGACACTAAGCGAGTGATGGAGATTGAACTTGTGTTGGACGCCTGAACAGCAGAGGGTTTGACAATCTTTGTCTAAATCGCGGAACAGCTTCTTCTTGACATCCTCGGATACTACTATAGCCTTTATGACGAAATCACTCGTCCGAATCTCTTCTAAGCTTAAGGTGCAGAGGAGGGAGCGTAGAGCATCGTCACCTCCTGCTTGCGAGGGGGGCGCGCTTGGAGACCAAGCGTCGTATCGAAGCGGCGATGTGGTCGACGGACCGAGAGAGGGCTTGAGGGTCCTTGTCCAAGAGCCAGACTTGGAAGCCGTGGACGACGCCGAGCTGGGCGATCTCGGAGCCCGTCTAGCCACCACCAACCATGCCGATAGTCTTCATCTCCGCCATCTTCACCCCTCTCTCTCTCTCTCTCTCCTCAGAATCTGCGTTTTTCCTTCTTCTCAAAAACAGAAAATCGCCCCGTCTCCCTTCTGCGTTTCTTCTTTTTTCCTCCCCCTTTTGCTGAGGCTCTCGAGCTTTTTATTTCACCCAATGGTCGCCCAGAAAATCCCGAAAAATCCCCAGAAGAAGCTCCCTTCCCCCGATTTCTCTCCTTCGGCGATACTCCATCATTTGCTCCCTAACCGAAAAATCATCCTCCCGCTTAATAAAATCTAATCTCTCCAGAATCATATTTCCTTCGCTATCTCTAGATTTTATTCAGTTTCAAACCTACTTCGATGAAAGCCAATTTTTTTAATTTTTTTTTAATCTTTTCTATAAACTTATACACATATATATTTACAAAATTAATTGGTATTTAAAAGGTGTCAACAAAATTTTGGATGTCAACACGGTCCTTGGGCGGTCGAGCCCGAAGAACCTCATCGGGCTGTAAACAGTGACATCGGTTCAAAGTAGCAGAGTTCTGACATCGAGAGGCATGTTCTGCGGCAATTGGATGGCAAAGTGCTCATCCACCACCATCATGTTGGAGTATCCTCCGTAGGTCGTTGTCCCATCGTGGTATATGCCTCCATAAGTCCATATCATTTTGGGACGATAATTCCCGAGATTGTTGTGGCAGCTATCGCAGGAGGTGCACGATCCTACCAAGCAACCAACTCCCACTTTGTCGCCCACCCTGAACTTCTCCACCTTGCTTCCGACCTCCACGACTTCGCCCGCGATCTCGTGGCTGCATATCAAATAGGTCAAGATATACATGAAGTTTGGACAAATTAAAAGCTAAAAGTTTTAGATGTCTTCGATATTTTTAAGACTTTGTGATCAAATGTGCATTTGGGATTCTACATGGTATGCCTAGTTAAAGCTCGTCATGCATCATAAGGCATTGGCTTAATTCAATTTAACAGTTGAAGATGAACTTTGGAAGTTGGACACATGAGTGAACTCACTGTTGAATAGGGGAATGAAAGAAACTCCATCAGCTCCATCTTAGCTAGTGAAACTAGTTCTTCCATTGTTGTTGCTTTGCTTATTCTAATCGTAATTTGAAATAATTCCATTGATCGAACAAAAATCTAAAGCTATGTTTGGTCATTTTAATTTTTAACCAAGATAGGACTGGATAAAATATGATATAAAATCTAGGGTATTTTGCTATATCCTTTACATCACATCATATATATCATATGGTATAAACGACATTTAATATGAATAAATCACAAATTTTACAAATAGAGATAGTAACAATTTATTGCGATACTCTTGTCTACTTTATTTTTATTTTATTTTACTCTCTTTTTAAATTAGTTTCTTTTTAATTTCTTTCTTCCCCTTCTATCATTTTTTAATAAAATTTTATTAAATAGAAAACCATATTATATACCTAAAATATAAAAACACATAAAATATGTAATAAATATATATATATATATATTTACATTGAATTTATTTTATAAGATACAATTAAATTCGAATATATAGATAAAAAAGATTATATTAAAAAACTAATTTTTCTTTTTGTTATTATGAATTTCTTATATTAAGATTCAAATATTATTTATATTGAAATATAATTTTAGATTTGTTAATTTAAGAAGTTTTTTTTTTGAGAAAAATAAATTTCTTATTATGAAATTAGAAATTCAATCTATATCATCCCATCTCCCTTATGGGATGATTTTATCTAGCTAATCCCCTTATATCCAACTTTATTCTGTTTAAAGCAAGTACTAAACGCAAGATAGGATAAATTTTATCCCATCATGAATTTTATCTTGATTGTCAAACGTAGCCTAAAAGGTAATACTATGGGTGAGCATGGTTTTATGATAGAATTTGAATTCTAAGAATCGAACTGGTAGGAATCTATTTGATTTCAAATATGTAAGATAAGCTCTAAGTCCTAAAAATTAGGAAATTTATTTCGATAGGTAGATTTCAAGTTATAGATAGATGGAGCTTAGAACACTTGGAACAACCTAGATTTTGAAACAAGTATTTGTATTTTCTTGGTCTATGTCTTCACTTAATTCTGGAGTATTCCATAACATTCAAGGATAGATGTATAATCTGGAACCACTAGTTTGAGTTTCCACTTTATGACCGACACTTTTAATTTATTAATGTTTTATATTTTTTATTATTTAAATATAAGTTGTGATTAATGGATTGTATTAACAAATGATAATCATTAAATGTGATGATTCATTGTAATCATCTAATTAATAATATAGGTACAACCTAGGTAAATCTTGGAATAGACCTTAGAACCTATGATAGGGTAAGTTTTGAGATGTCGTTATTAGAATATTATTTTCAAAATTGTGGCCACATAAAAAAATTTTTAGTTATTAACTCAAGAGTGTCGTTTTCAAAATAAAATCGTTTTCAAAAATAAAATAAATTAATTAATGTAGCCCAAGTGGAAGAATGTTGGAAATTTCCTATAATTGGCTTATATTGATTAATCAATTTTCTATTTTAAATAATTGGGTTAATGGATATTCTAATATATGTTAAACCCTTAAGTGATCTCATTAAATTGAGTTTTGGCATCTATTAATAACGGGCCTGATTGAGCAGCAAAGTATAGGTAATTGTGTTTAACTGAAGCTCGTAATGGGAGGGGCCCAGTTGACATGCTGTTGATTAGGGTTTGCTAAGTCCCATGTTTAGCCTATAAATGGCAGCTTTGCAGATATCGTCTTGAATTCCACAAATTCGATCGATTGGAAATTCAAATTAAAAAGTCGATCGGGAAATCTAGGAAGACTTGAAGATTGCAAACTATTTGTTTCCTAATATATTTCCTAGATTTGGACCTATCTATAAGAGGTATTCATGGGAAATAGTCTCGATTCAATGTAACTGGAATATATAATGATATCTTTAAGGTGGAATTCCTTTCCTATTTGGATTAGGAAAGTGGAGAATTAATTCTTTCCTATTTGGATTAGGAATGTGAGAATCTGAAGATCTATATATATCAGTATTGTACCTTGTACTTGGAGTGCACAACTCTCAATAAGAAATCGTCTCTTTCTCTCCTATGGACGTAGGCGGATTTTCGCCGAACCACGGTATCAGAGCAATCCAGGTTCTCCATTCCTGTATTGCAACTTCTAACTAGATGGTTGGAAAAGATTCAACCGTTCGATTTGATATTGAACGATTCACCGGGAAGAATAATTTTACACTATGGCAAAGAAGGATGAAGGATCTGTTGATTCAACAAGGTTTATCAAAGGTTATTCTGGAAAGATCGAACAAGCCGGACACCATCTCTGATGATGATTGGGCCGACATGGAGGAGAGGGCGTGCAACGCAATCCGATTGAACCTATCAGATGAGGCCCTTCAATATGTAGCATAAATCGAATCTGCTCTGAAGGTATGGCTCAAACTCGAAAGCATTTACATGACGAAATCTCTTACGAACAAGTTCTTGAAGAAGAGATTGTATTCACTTCAGATAAGTGAAGGGGAAGATCTGTTGGAACATCTCAATGTGTTCAATCAGATGATTAGTGAACTTACAAGCTTGGAGGTAAGATTTGAGGATGAAGACATAGCGCTTCTACTACTAGCATCGTTGCCCGATTCGTTTGACCACTTGGTGACTACGCTCCTTTATGGCAAGGAAACCTTGGAGATCGGAGAGGTGACTACTGTCCTAATTTCAAACAACACTCGAAAAAGGGCAAGTAGTTCAAAATCTTCGGGAGTGGGACTCTTTGCAAAGGAGAAAAGCAATCAAGGAAGAGAAGGATCAATGGATCGAGGATCGAACAGTAGGGGTTGATCAAAATCTAAGGGAAAGTTCAAAGGAAGATGCTACTGGTACAATCAGGAAGGGCATACCAAGAGATTCTGTCCAAATAAGAACGAGAAAAAGAAAAAGAGCTCGGATGAGGCAAGTGTAGCCGACAGCATTGAGACCAATGATGGGGACGTCTTGTCCATATCGTCGAGGAAGGACACCTTTGAAGATTCGTGGATCTTGGACTCCAGATGCACTTATCATATATGTCCTCATCGAGAAGCCTTCGATGAGTATAAGGTATATAATGGTGATTCAGTTCTCATGGGGAATGATACTTCGTGCAAGACTGTGGGAGTTGGAACCGTGAAAATCAAGATGTTTGATGGCATGATTAGAACCTTGCCAGACGTGCGTCATGTTCCAGGTTTAAGGAAGAATTTGATCTCATTGGGAGCACTTGAATCCAATGGATGCAAGTACACAGCTTAAGGTGGAGTCTTGAAAGTGATTAAGGGAGCTCTGGTTGTTCTTAAAGGACAGAGGCACGGGAACCTATATCGACTAATAGGAACTACAGTGCAAGGTGGAGCATCTATGTCCACGGATGCTAGCACGGAGATAGATAACACCAATCTATGGCATATGCATCTCGGGCATATGGGAGAAAGAGGATTGATGGAGCTTCACAAGAGGAATGCACTCCAAGGTATGAAAACATGCAAATTAGATTTTTGCAAATGTCGTGTGCTTGGAAAACAATGTAGAGTACGGTTCAATACTACAACTCATACAAGCAAGCAAGGGCGTGCTCGAGTATGTACACACGGATGTATGGGGTCTTTCACCGGTAAAGTCAAAAGGAGGGAAGGAATACTTCATGGCATTCATTGACGATTTCTCTCGCAAAGTTTGGGTCTACTTCATGCAACACAAAAGTGAAGTCTTTGAAAAGTTCAAAGAATGGAAAGCTGAAGTTCAGACTTCAACGGGGAAGAAGGTAAAGTGCTTGAGATCGGACAATGGAGGAGAGTACAAATCAACACCATTCATGGAGCTTTGCAAGAATGAAGGGATTAAACGTCACTTCACAATTCCGGATACGCCCCAACAGAATGGCGTAGCGGAGAGGATGAACCGGAACTTATTAGAGAGGGCTCGAAGCATGAGGCTACATACGGGATTGAGCAAGGAGTTTTGGGCAGAAGCTGTCTGCATGGCATGTTATCTTGTGAATCGGTTTCCATCAACTGCAATTAAATGCAAAATTCCCGAAGAGGTATGGACTGGTAAAATTGTCAATTATTCTAATTTAAAAATATTCGGTTGTCCTGCTTTTGTACATGTGCAGAGTTCGAAACGCTCGAAATTGGATCCAAAATCAAAACAATGTATATTTCTCGACTACGAGAAATGAGTGAAATGCTACAAATTATGGGATCCAAGTGAGAAGAAAATTCTAACGAGCAGGGATGTTATGTTCGATGAATTTGCAATGTTGAAGTCAAGCTGCGTGCCACACGTGGCTACTAAAAATGAGAGTGATAAATCTATCGTTAAGGTGGAGCTTGAAACCAGAGAATCTGCAGAGAATAGCGAGTCATCCGATGAAGCTCCGGAAGTCGAAGAAACGGTAGAAATTCCTCATACCATTGCGACGGGTCGAGGAAGGCGCACTCTTAAAGCACTGGAGAGATACGGTTTTGAGGATATGGTTGCTTATGCTCTTACCGTAGGCTCTAGCGATCCAAGCTCCTACCATGAAGCTTTGAAAAGTGATCACAAAGTGGATGATCGCAATGATGGAGGAGATGGAGTCGTTACAAAGATGGTTACTACAGAGAAGTTCAAGTCCTCCAGGGACTTGATTTCTCTCACTCATCATTGAAGTTGATGGAGGCTGCACCGATCCAGGTGCGGGCGTACCTTTGCGAAGGTACGGTGGAGGGAGATATATCCGTTTCTTGGTTCAAGTGGAGGCTTGTGGTTTATTCAAGCCAAAGGTGGAGATTTGCTAATATTGTCTTGAATTCCACAAATTCGATCGATTGGAAATTCGAATTAAAAAGTCGATCGGGAAATCTATGAAGGCATGAAGATTGCAAACTATTTGTTTCCTAATATATTTCCTAGATTTAGACCTATCTATAAGAGGTATTCATGGGAAATAGTCCCGATTCAATGTAACTGGAATATATAATGATATCTTTAATATATATGAGATAATCACTAAAGATATTATTAGTAATTTTCAAATTAGATAATATCTTTAATGTGGAATTCTTTTCCTATTTGGATTTGGAAAGTGGGGAATTAATTCTTTCCTATTTGGATTAGGAAGGTGGGGATCTGAAGATCTATATATATCAGCATTGTACCTTGTACTTGGAGTGCGCAACTCTCAATAAGAAATCGTTTCTCTCTCTCCCGTGGATATAGGCAGATTTTCGCCGAACCACGTAAATTTCCGTGTTGTTGATTATTCTTGTTTCTTTTCTCATCTAGTTAGGGTGATTTTTACGCACAACAAGCTTATACTTATCAGCTGCTTGAATTCCATTAAAGCTGCTATATTGAAATATGTCATAGAGAGGAAGATATGGCATTATAATAGATCGTTGATTACAATCAGTCTGAAATGTTGTTTTTCATCAAGTGAGGCTATGGCTCAAACATGTATGTTTTAATTTTATTATGCATAGATTTCTGATTACCATCATATTTGTTTTTCATCAAGTGAGGCTATGGCTTAAACATATATGTTTTAATTTTGTTGTGCGTATCGATTTTGGTGTTTTACGATCATATATGGATTTGATTGTTTTTGATTAATTAGTCGTTTATGTAGAGAATTTCTACACCTTTCACTTTGATGAAGCCTATACTCCTCGTCAACTTATATAGGAATCGCTTTCTCACACGTTAGCGTCTAACATTGCGCTCTCTCTCTCCCCATCTCTATCTCTCTTCTACGGCCACGAGGCAATTTAAGGTTTGTCAATTCCACTCCCGATGGAAACTAGACACCAAGATCATAAAATCCCACTAGCCCTCTCTCTTCCTTGTCCAATTAAAGGAAATTGACGGGCAAGGGCCCCTGTCAAGTTCGTTTGCGCATCAGTTTCAATGCTCTATCAAGGTGAAATGCCTAGAAATGCCAAGAACTAGGTCCACACATTTTCTTGATTCCTGCTAATCCGCCTTTGGCCCTTATCTCTACTCCTCTTTTTGTCCTAGTGTGGTTGGGTTGTTCTCTCGTGGTTGGCGTGAAGATGGGCTACTGGTGGCTGCAATGGAGGTTGCTCCGCCGCGGCAGCAAGTGGCGGGGAGCAGTAGCGGTTTGGTTGTTGCCGCTGTGGTGCTGCATTGTTCATTCTGCATCGACCCAGTTATGTTCCTCTCTCTCTCTCTCTCTCTCTCTCTCTCACAATGTCGCATGTTCTCTTTCTTCCTGTGCATGTGCGAGAACAATGGGGGAACGTGTTGGAGCTAGTATTAACACCAATAATAATCAATAAAAGATTAAGGGATAAGATGAATTGCACACGAATATTACAGTGGTTCGGCTTAGATCAAGCCTACGCCCACTCTCCCACGCTAACAACTTATTGGCTGGATTCCACTATATGATCAACAAGAGATTACAACTTCGAGTGCAAACATTCATCGATAGATTACACTATCTCACTAAGTCACTCTTGTATATTTCTCTCACGATCATATACTTTTAAGTTCACATGAAACAAGAGTATATGGTCAAAGTACGCCCACACTTTGGAATTATAGTTCTACATTTCGTTTCTTACTTGCTTTTCGGTTCCTTGATCTCCTTATATACTCCTCCACTTCCAAACTAGCCATTGAATAGTATCCAGAGAATTGTCTTCCAATCTACCAATTGGACATAACTGTATAAAGAAGATTTGGTAGCTGTTGAGTGACAAAAGTAGAATCCCCATATTGATTTTGGTCGCCCATACAATCAGAATCTAGGTTTCCATAAGTAGAGCTTCTCCGTAAGGAAAGTTCTTGTCTTCGGGATCTAATTGCCAATCAATTAGATTGAGTCAATTAAATCTATTTTGGTATAGAATTCAAACCAGATTACTAGCCATTACATGTTTTAGGTTTGCATCTAGTAGTGTAAGTTCATTCTGGGTCTGTCGGACCGAGGTTCTATGTCTGCCTGTGTTCTCCGTCTAGTACGGTTAAACTCAGAAACATCTTCTGCTTTTCTTCTGCTACATGCAGACTCAGAAACCTTTGATTTATTTTGTCATTTTCAAAACATCATAAGGGATTTCTCTAATAATCTCCTCATTTTTGATGATGACAAAACAATCACAATTTACCTTTCCCTTCTATAATAATCAATGTCAAGATTAATTCAAAAAATATGCAATACTTGATCAATGCCCCCCTCAATTTGTTGCCTTTTTGAAATGATCACAATTCTCCCCTTTTCTTTTTATATTTGCTTTCTCCCCCTGTCTTCATGACAATATTTGAAATTCACTTCGACTTGTGCACGTTGAACAAAATGTCGTTCCTTTATTCCCTTTGTAGCATCAACAACTACACTATTTTCTTGCTTTTGAATTTTGAGGTTGAAGTTTGTTTTCTTCAATCAAGCTCGCCTCAAATTTAATCTGCACAAACTTAACAAACTTTCTGCACAAATGCACTTTCATATGACACATTAGGGGCTGTTCAATAATTTGTGAAAATTTTGTGCAATGAGTAGAATTTTTTAGCATTCGAAAATCTCCACAATTTCGGATCAAGCTTTCCCAACCTCATATGGAAAGATTTTTTGCCACCTACAAATCCTTGTAAAATAGATAATAATCTTTGCAAAATATCACATACATACATTTCTTCAATTTGCAAATCAAACTTACCTGATATAAAAGATCTTCTAAGATTATAGCAAGTGTATCAATAATATCTTTCAACATAAAAGAAATTTCCCTTAAGAATAACTTTCAAAAGGATATTATTGATGCAATACACAAAAAGAAAATAGATATTTTTATCACGTGCTAAATCAAGTAAGAAATATTTGCAATATCATTAAAGATGATCATTGTCGATCTTCGCCTAAATTATGTCTTTTGATAATACCGTGATATGTAGAGACTTGCAAGCGTACTTCCATATGTTGTACTCTTTTCCATCAAAGTATAGTGGTTTGAGTGTTGCTTTGTTCCTTAATCAGACCTAATGCAAGAATACTAATCATGAAAAATCTTTAGCTCTGAATTAATAAACACTTCAAAATACTAAGTACAAAGCTCTAATACCAACTGTTGGAGCTAGTATTAACACTAATAATAATCAATAAGAGATTAAGGGATAAGAGGAATTACACACGAATATTATAGTGGTTCGGTTTAAATTAAGCATATGTCTACTCTCCCATGCTAACAGCCTATTGGCTGGATTCCACTATATGATCAATAAGAAATTACAACTTCAAGTGCAAACACTCAGCAATAGATCACACTATCTCATTAAGTCACTTTTGTGTATTTCTCTCACGATCACATACTTTTAAGCTCACATGAAACGAGAGTATATGGTCGAAGTACGCCTACACTTTGAAATAATAGATCTACATTTCGTCTCTTACTTGCCCTTCGGTTCCTTGATCTTCTTATATACTCCTCCACTTTTAAACTAGCCGTTAGACAGTATCCAAAGGATTGTCTTCTAATCTACCCATTGGACATAACTGTATCAAGAAGATTTGGTAGCCGTTGAGTGATAAAAGTAGAATCCCCATCTCGATTCTACTCGCCCATACAATCAGAATTTAGGTTTCCATAAGTAGAGTTTCTTCATAAGGAAAGTTCTTGTCTTCGGGATCTAATTGTCAATTAATTAGATTGAGTTAATCAAATTTATTTTGGTGTAAAGTCCAAATCATATTACTAGTCGTTACATGTTCTAGATTTGCGTCTAGTAGTGTAAATTCATTCTGGGTCTGTTAGACCGAGGTTCTGTGTCTACCTATGTTCTTCGTTTGGTATGATCAAACTCAGAATCGTGTTTTTCGTCTGGTACGGTTAGATTCAAAAATATCTTTTGCTTTCCTTATGCTATATGCAGACTCAAAAACCTTTGATTTATTTTGTCATCTTCAAAATATCATAAGAGATTTCTATAATAGAACGCTCCAACATCAAGCACAGTCGAGAGAGAGAGAGAGAGAGAGAGAGAGAGAGAGAGAGAGAGAGAGTTCGGTGGCTGAGTCCCGCAGCAGCAAAATCCATGTAATGCTTTCATTTCATCTGCGCATGCCCGTGAAGTTCGTACAGTGCAATAAAGCAATTGCAGACAATCCGAGCCAAGCTCCTCGCAATGAGACTTCGCCCTTTCGCTTCACATGAGCTCAGTGCTTTTGTCCTTTTTCCTTTGTTTCATTTCGACACTCTGCTTTGTACCATCTGAAGTGTTTCAAGAAAGATTCTTCTCTAAACACATCCCACACGCTGGTACTCTTTTCCATTAAATATTAACCTAATAACACGTCTGACAAAAACAAAATGGGAAAAAGTGGAAAAAGTGGACCCTGTAGCTTGGACAAAGTCCATGGGCAAGTCAAAAAAGCAGATCATATGCTCACGTGTTCCCTTTCTTTCAACAATGCAAATAATTACTACATGACTTCTTCTTTTTTCTATTTTTTTGTTGGTTCCCGGTAAGATTATGGCATTGACGATAACCTTGCCTTCTCTTTGGTTCTCTTGGTGAATAAATTTTCCAGGGAGCAGCAGCAGACCCAAATCCTCTCCTGGGGTCCAGCTCAGGTTGCCCGACCCGAGGCAGGTAACTAGGCTTCACCTGCTGCTCTTAATTTGTCAATTATTGGTCTCAGAACTTTTTTCGATTACACATTGATGAAGCATAATCAAAATTGTTCTTTAGGTTTTACCAAGCATTTTTGGTATATGAGGACACAATTATGTAATTTAACTAGCTAATTAAACTGTGACGTGTAATTCCGGGTTCTAAGTTGTCTTCTCGATTATATTTCAGGTGGTGATCGACAATGGACTCTTCCAATTAACTCTGTCGGTTCCGAATGGAGATGTCATAGGCATTTGGTACAATGGCATCGATAACTTGCTTGAAAGCCACAACAAGAAAAACAAAAGAGGGTATGTAATGTGCTGTGATGTATCCGTGCACAATCTAGCTCTTGATTTGCCCGTTTCATTGCGTTTTCGCACACTATGCGATTTCAAAGAACACGGGATTTGGTTTTTCCGGAGCTCAACCGAGACCTCGTTTGGCAATTCTAGGTACTAGGATGTTGTTTGGAATTGGCCCGGAGAACCGATCAAAATTGACAGGTGATTGTTGATACCCCGAGCAAGTGAAAATCGAGTTCTTTTTTGCTGATTATCATAGTATGCGACCGATTAATGGTAGGATACAAGGAACGACATTCAAGATTGTGACGAAAAATGAAGACCAAATAGAGATATCATTCGTCAGGAAATGGAGCAAGTTGTCCCACAAGACTGTGGTGCCGCTGAACATTGACAAGAGGTGCGATCGGAGCTTTTGACAAGAAAATAAAGATCATGGCGTTTGAACATTGAGCTCTTCTTGGGCAACGGTAGATAGGTAATGATAATTGGAACTCCGCAGGTACATTGTGCGGCGCGGATGCTCGGGATTTTACACTTATGGCATTTTCGAGCGATCAGAAAGGTTGCTAGATATTGAAATGCACCAAGTCAGGATCGTTTACAAACTCCAGAATAAAAAGTAATTGAATTCAATTCATAATTATTCTTGCCATTTTCCTTTTTTCGGATTAGCATTTCAAAGTGGTTTAGTTTCTAAGAATTGAGGCATGCTGCTAAACTTGGGACTCTGCGATTTTATCGTTCAGGTTTCATTTCATGACTTTGTCGGACGACAGGCAAAGAGTCATGCCAATGCTAAAGGACCGGGTCATCGGCCAGCCACTGGCCTACCTGGAAGCAGTTCTGTTGACCAATCCAATCAACCCGAATCAGAGGAGAGGTAACCTTAAAACTTTCGAGTGTCATCCATAACAAAATCTTGTTATGCTTTGAAGTAAAGTTATTCCAATCCCTTATTTGTCAAGGTTTATATGAACCTTATACGCATGTTGTTCCCCATACCTAATATTTTAAATTTTTTGGGTCGGACTTTTTATCACTCTAAAATGGAGTGAATAAGCCAACAAGCCAATCATTTTTTTTTCTGGGACAACGACAATCTGTGCATAAACATCTCAACGGAATAAAGTAACTTTTTAAGGTAAAATATTTTACAGTCCATGATATTTTACAATTGAGATTCGTCAATTAGTTAATCTTTTGATCAAATAGTGCTATCCAACTATTGATAATTAATAGCGCACCACACGATATTATACGGTAATGTCTAAAAATTATTGAAAATTACCCTCAGCTATAGCTTTTTTTACTTGGGTTTTAAACATTTTTCGGTATTTTATCTGCGAGTCACGTGACAAGTGGGTTCCGATGACCAACCGGCGCTGCAGGTGGACGATAAGTACCAGTACTCGTGCGAGAACCAATACAACAGGGTGCACGGCTGGATCTGCGGCGACCCGCCGGTGGGCTTCTGGTTGATCACGCCCAGCAACGAGTTCCGCACCGCCGGGCCCGTCAAGCAGGACCTCACTTCCCACGTCGGCCCAATCACCCTCTCCGTGAGTCTTCTCTCCCTATTTTTTTTTTCTGAATCACTGAAGTATCGTCAATGGACAGATGAGCAGACATTGTAGTATCCTTAGCGACCCAGATTTGCTTGATAAGTTCTTGTTAAAGTACAAAATGTTGGGCTCAAGTACTCAGAGGAAACAGTGCAGATGTTTGTGAGCACCCACTATGCTGGGAAGGAAGTGGTCATGAAGTTCAGAGGTGGAGAGCCTTGGAAGAAGGTGTTTGGCCCTGTTCTGGTGTATCTCAACTCAGTTCCCCCAAAGGAAGACTCTAGCAGTCTCTGACAAAATGCCAAACGGCAGGTTTTCTGCATATATACAGTTTCCTCTCATCTGCTCAAATTAGATTAGTCGGCCGGTCTTCTGTCTAGGCCATGACCAACGATTGGTAATTCTTTTCTCATTGTCGGTTTGATGATTGTTAGATGTACGTGGAATCGGAGACCTGGCCTTACAATTTCGTTGAGTCGGAGGATTTCCCTCCTTCAGAGGAGCGAGGAATGGTCGTTGGCCAGTTACTTGTTCGCGACAGGTACTTAAGTAGCTCCATCTTCTCATGATGAAATCTTGAACTAGTCTCGCATCTTCGTTTCTTGCTTTGTTTGTGATAAAGTGTGCTCTAAGTTCGCAACAATGGACCTGGTACGTGCAAAATAATCCCAATACTGCTTGGTTGTGCCTGAATGATCTATTCGATGAACTTACTATAGTAAATACTTCGTATCATCGTGTAGGAAAGACTTAGTGCAGATATGGTGCTCAGTATGCACTGTATGATGATAAAACATGTTGAGTTCACGTGATCTCATCATTTTTAATTTCGCTGTAATCCTTCATCTTCTTTCCTTTTTTCCAGATTTATAAATAAGAGATCCCTGTGGGGAAAATTTGCCTATGTTGGCCTAGCATCTCCTGAAGAAGTCGGGTCGTGGCAAAGAGAGAACAAGGTTGATAAGCTGTCTGGATTTTTTTTTTTTCAAAACCTGAAATTAGCATGCGATGAGTCATACTTATCAGTAGCTTCAATTCGGCCTTGGAGAAAAATAATTGAACTGGATTTTTCTTTCGTAAATGTCTTTAATTTCCAGGGTTATCAGTTTTGGTGTCGGGCAGACAGGAAGGGAAATTTTGTGATCAACAACATTCGAGCTGGCGAATATAATTTATATGGATGGGTTCCTGGTATTATCGGAGATTACAAGTATCAAGGCAATGTCACTATCTTACCAGGTATGAAGTTTTGCTTCTATTTGTTGAAACCAAACTCTTTGACTCACGTCTGAAATTGCAATTCCTTGTATAGAGACATCATTTCAGCGTACATAGTCAATAGGCAAATGGAATGAACATAGTTTCAAAATGCAGGCTCTGAGATCA
Organism: Corymbia citriodora subsp. variegata; assembly: GCA_014858505.1. Taxonomy (NCBI): domain Eukaryota; kingdom Viridiplantae; phylum Streptophyta; class Magnoliopsida; order Myrtales; family Myrtaceae; genus Corymbia; species Corymbia citriodora. Next base: position 56,615 of record MU089919.1, read on the forward strand.
ACTTGGGGACTCTTGTCTACGAGCCGCTGAGACACGGCCCTACTAAATGGGAGATAGGCGTCCCTGACCGTACAGCTTCTGAGTTCTACGTGCCTCAACCTTACCCAACTCTCATGAATAATTTGTACACTAACAAAACACAACACAGGTTTGCCTCAATAAAGCACAAACTCTGTGTTTCTTAGCCAATAGTCACTCATATACCAGTTCGTGTCTCATGTTGATCCTTTTAAATTGAGCAGATTTAGACAATATGGCTTATGGGAGCGATATGCAGACTTATAACCCAGAAGTGATCTCGTCTTTCATGTGGGCGTTGATGATTATCGTAAAGATTGGTTCTTTGCACATGTCACTAGGTATGTGTTGTCTCCTCTCCGTCCGCCACAGAACTTGCTCGATTTCTTCTTTGTTGATTAACCTTCTTTCTAAGTGCAGGAATGTATATAATAACACATTCCAGGCAACGGCATGGCAGATTGTGTTTGAACTCAAGACAGTGAGAGATGCCGATTACGTCCTCCAATTGGCCTTGGCATCAGTTACTGAATCTAACTTACAGGTACAGGCACAGCATGTAGAACATCATATATTCAACGGTTCATATAAGCTAGATCTAGGTTGCTCAACTCATCACAGATGAATATAGATCAAATCAGCAACCACATTCCATGTTTTGGGATTCATCATATGCAAATTATAAGAGTTACTGATGATCCTTAGGTACGGTTCAACGACCCAAGCATTGAGCCCCCACACTTCGCCACAGGGAAAATCGGACAGGACAATGCGATAGCGAGACATGGCATTCATGGTTTGTACTGGTTGTACAGCATTCCAGTGCCGAGCTCACGACTTCGCAGGGGAAGCAACAGGATCTTTTTGACTCAGGCCTTGGCCATAAACCCTTATCAAAGAGTCATGTACGATTACATTCGCCTCGAAGGGCCTCCAGGTCTTACAAGTTACAAAGTACTAGCAAAAAGGGAAGTAGTAGCAAAAAGGGGAAGTGTCCATATTGGTTTATCCCATATTGGGTTATAGCATTCAGCAATTCCTAGCTTAAGAGCTGTAATTTGAATACAACAGGATCTTTTTGACTCAGGCCTTGGCCAAAAACCCTTATCAAGGAGTCATTTATGATTACATTCGCCTCGAAGCGCCTCCAGGTTTGTAAAATAGAGTCTTACAAGTTACAAAATACTAGCAAAAAGGGGAAGTGTCCATATTGGTTTATCCCATATTGGGTTATAGCATTCAGCAATTCCTAGCTTAAGAGCTGTAATTTGAATATTTGATCATAATAAATTTATTTTAGAATAGCTCTCGGTGTCGCCATGATGATCAGATGTGTTGTCTATGCGGATCTTGGATTTCAGAATTGGGATTCTAATAAACTGACTCAATTCATCTCAACAGAACATTACGCATCGCCTCAAGATATATTTTGTGCAGTTGACTTGTCATGAGCTTGACTGCAGACATCTTACTTTTGACTAAGGTACTAAACAGATCGGATGGCTAGAATTGTGCGTGTATCTAGAACTAATTCTTTCAAGGAAATAAAAGGGTCTCAAGTCAAACTGGCAATGAGCCTCTCTCTCTGGTTTGTGAGAGCTTTCTTCACATTCTCATGATGTCTCTAGGGCTACTATGGCTAAAAGTCAAGTGAGATATACCTGAGTCTCATTCTGAAGTTGGATTTGCAAAGCGTACTAGATTTGGTCCACGACTGTAAGTGCTGTGCAGCAGTAACCTATAAATGGTAGGAGTGATAGGATTCTAGTCTGGTCTGGTTCCAATGTGGAACTAGGAGCTAGATTGGGAGGATCGGTTTCTAAAATGTAATGGAAACTCATCTTGGGAGGAATGCTGAGAAGGATAATTAGGGAAGGAAGAAAGGAAAAGAGATAACCCAAAAGCCTGGTTCTCAAAGAGAACACTACCCCACCCCTTAACCTGTACACTAAACCATTTATACTTTCAAAAATGTCAGACATCTAAAATCTTCATTCCAAAGGTTTCCTTCGCATTTCATGAAAAATTAATGATCAAAACCACCCCATAATGTCGGGGTTAGTTCTGTAATTGCATTTAGAAATCAAGAACATTTTAGTTTAAGAATATCATGCTCATTCATTGATATCAGCGACATCCAAATTTTTCAGGAACTATTTGATTCTCTTTCGGATCCAGTGATGCCTTAATTAGGGAAAACTCCTAAAGATGAGGAAGGATTTGAGAGCTCAATCCCAATCGACATATGGATAAAATAAGATAGTTAGCTAACGACTGGAGAAAAGAGAGGCATCAAAGTGCTTGTTTCTGGCTCTAAGGGAGAAAAGCATCGAGTGGGACAGGGCAGGTTGTGCAATTGTACCGAAACGACAACTAGGTGCGTCGTCGATCATCGATTTGATCCAAAATTCCCCCCGGGGGGGAGGAGTATGCAGACATGTCGGTCTTGAGCGTGTAAAACGGAGCGGAAAAAAATGCCATCGGGAAGTGGAGTTTTAAAGGCCAGTACCGAACCAGATGGAGTGCTTGGTAAGAACCCGGCTATCAAGCATGGACAGCTTTGTGAAAACGACGATTAAAGCCGTCAAATGGGCGGATCAAATTGAAAATGATACGATTCATATTAATTTATATAATATATTTTGACCGATTTTCATATAATATAAATTTGATAACTCATTCTTGACCCGACTCATTACTTGAATTATAACTCCATATGAAATTTAAAGAGTCAATTAAATAATAAAAAATTAATAAATAAAATAAAAATATGAAAAACCTTTAAATTGAAATACTTTTGAATAACTTTTGATATGGAAAAGTTTGATAAGCTAATAATTGACATTAAAATAATATTTGCCTGTAATGCAAAAATGCTTAGCTTCTTAATTGTAGTTCTTTTTATTTTGGTCGGTTTCTTAATTATAGGTCACCAAGTTAAAAATTATGTTATGATGTTTAGAATTTCTATTATGATATTGATTGAATTTCAATCTAAATAGCATTGAGCTTCCTCTAAAAGTACGTTTTTAGTATGTATAGAGATATCTATCTACCAAAAATCATTTTTTAATTATTTTTAAAATCTTTGAAATTTTTTTTATTACTATTTCTTTTTCTTTTTCTTCCTCTTTCTTCTCCTTGTTCCTCCGCTAGCGACGATCGGCCAAGATGCGATTTGGCAAGCTCAAGGCTCAACCCGTCCAAGCAAACCCAAGCTCGTTAGCTCAAGCTCCATCGTGGTCAGCGAGCTAAGGGCTTGGCTAATCTAGGCAAGCCTAAGCCTGCTAGCCCAAGCTCCATCACAGTCGGTGAGCTTGTGGCTCAACTAATCCAGGTGAGCCCAAGCTCCGTCAACGCTGTCGCGACCTCATCTCGGGTGCACCACCTAGGGTTTGGCTAATGGATTACTAAGCCTAAACTTAGTTCGGGCTCTCCCAAGCCCATACCAATTCGCGACTTAGGGTTTAAGTATTTTAACATGCCAATGATTTTTATTTAGGAGTCGCCACTAATCTATTTTTGGTGGGTCGATTAGAAACCCAAGTAAAGTACGGGAGAGTTACTTCACTCCTACGAACCAGAGACTATGGGATCGGGGACTTGATTACGTTAGATTTCTCTAACGTCCTTTCGGTACATTTTCTCTTTTATTTGAAAAAAAAATGATTTGTAGGCAGTTTGGATTGATTTTAATTTAATCCCTAACATGCAATGTGATCATGCGAGTGCGCAATCATAATTTAACACTCAATAAAGCAAAGTAATAAATAAATTGCAAGCACCGGAAAAAGATACTTACCTCAAAGCAACGAAAGCATCTGCAATGTTAGTTTTAAAAAAAAATCACATCAATGATCCTAGATATGATTTCTAATTAACATGCAACCATTCAATTTTTTTAAAGGTTTTAAATTATTTAATGAGGCCTAAAATAATAAGTGCAATGCATGCGATGATGTGCAAAAATGTCTAATTATAATAACACGCAGTGTACAACCTAATATGCAAACTATATGTCACGCGACATTAATTATTTAACTTAATCTAATGCTAGAAAATATTTAATACAATTATCCTAGTATGTCACGCATTCAAATGACCCTAAACATGCAATGACTAGATGACACACGGAAGATGACCTAATTTTACATGACATGAGTATGGCAATTTTTATGTTTTTTTTTTTATGATCAAAATTCGAAATAAATAAAAAAAACTATATATAAACATGAAAACTATCCTAAAATATTCTAATAAGAAACACATCTAACTCAACTATATATTTTTTTTGGGTTTTCTTTAATAAGCCAAATCAATTTGAGCAAAGGCATATCAACACATAATGCAACTGAATCATATAAAAGCATGCAATTTTCCCGACCCCAGATAGAAAATCAAAACAATAAAAAACCTGATCCGACGTCTCGCGACTCAATATTTTTGATTATTGAGATTTTTATCATGACACGACGACCTCACTAAATCGGAATATGCCAAGCATGAAATACTTTAAACGAGAAAACAAAACAAAATATTCAAGAATTAATTTATATAGAAACTTTACCTACCTTGTCTCTTGGGAAAATGCCTCCTTTTGTGAGCCAATCTTCAAGACCTGCAGCGAAAAGAGACGCTTTTTCTCTTCTCTCTCTATATTGCGCTGCCACTCCTTTTCTCTCAATTGTGGCTGTGTTTTTTTTTGTGTTTTTTCTTCAGTGTGTGTGGCCCCCTTTTTATAGGTGAGAGGACTAAGTTATTTAAGGAAAGATGATAAATCTGCACGTTGCCTATTTAGCTCTTGTATCCCACGTGCAATATTTTTCCGATATTTCATCCGACGCTTTCCTTGAATAATGAGAATAATGAGAATATTCTCGGGAACATTCTCATATTCCTAGGAATATTCTCATATTCCAACTCGTCTCCCTTTGACATGAATATTTCATCCGACAGCTTCCCTAAATATTGAAAGAATAATGCGAATATTCTCGGGAACATTCTCATATTCCCGGGAATATTCTCATATTCCAACTGTCACTCCTTAACGGGCCTAGCCAAATTCTTTTCCCTTGTGGGCTTAAATTAACTTATTAAATTAAAGCTTAAAACCATCAATTGAAGCACTGCCACATGTCTAATGCAAATGCAATAATAAATGCTCCTATAACTATATGCTATGCAATTTAATCATAATATTTTTATTTAGGGGTTAAAATTAATTCCTAAATTTTTGTGCGAATGATCAATCAAAATTTAGGTGTCAACAAACGCCAATGAGCACGGCGGCTCACTTGAGGCTAGCGAGCTTGGGATTGACGATGGAGATGGTAGCGTGACAACAGGATAAGCAATGATGCAATTGGTTGTATCGTAAAAGAAAGGGAGTGCTCTGCTCACCTAGATATTTGTTAGCGTGGACAAAATTAGAGAGAAAATAGAGGGTGTAGAGGAGGAAGGATCGGACCTTTTTACGGGTTCAAATTAGGTTTCTTAATATCCCATTAATACTCATTTCCTTTTATACTTTACTTTTTAATATTCATTAACAATTCATATTTAATTTTCACTTAATTTATATATGATTCATTTAATTAAAAGTAAGTTATAATATATATATATATATATATATATATATATATATATATTTATGGCCTATTTTAATATCTTTAACGATGAGTATGTGCTCATCTGAAGTAGGAATGAGCAATTTCGAGCCGACTTTGGGTCTGAATTGTGCCCAAGTGGCCCCGATTCAGTAGAGGTCAAAGTTACAGCGAATTGGGGTCTTTGAAGTGTGGCTGATCACTTAAATTAGCTCACTTCCGTCACTGTTCAGACCGATTGCTATGTGGATCAGTGACTGGGCAGAGGCTAATGCGAGTGGTTTTCAGTAGTATGACGCATTGATTCGACGTACGGCCCATGAGTCAAATATGGGGCACCCCTAGTCACTTGTTGTGTCTTTTCTATGTCGCGGCAATGGTTGAGTTTTTCTTTTTTCCTTTTTGGGAAAAAGCAACTTTATTCTTCAAATGTTAAAAAGGATAACAAAGGTTTTAAGTTTCCGAACATGAAAGTTCTCTCATTAAGGTTGCTAGGGATTAGACATCCAGTCAAGTGATAGGGCCTTCTTGCAGTGGGCTTTTGCTAGCCACTATGTTGTTTGGTTCGTTTTACGTGGATTTTGAACAAATTAAAATTGCGTGGATTATGAGAGCCTTCTTTAGAGATAAATATAGTTTTAGGATAGTATCGAAAACCATTAGTTTGATTTTAAACTTTGATAAGATCTAGTATGATTCCTAATTTGTATTCTTTAAAATTTGTACATGTGGCTTAGGTCTAAAAAAGGAACACAATCGAACTGGATCGGAAACCAGAATTAAAACCAAAATAGGAACCTACAAAACACTAAAATAAAAATTAAAGGCGTGCATAATAATCATTATGTTTACCGGTTTTTCTATTTTTTATTTATTTTCGGAAGCATATTTAAAATAGAAATTTGTTTAGTAATGCAGTTTCATTTTTTAATGTATGGAACAAATTTTTACTCTAAAAATACGTTCGGAACAAAAATAAGAACTATGTTTTTTTCTCGTTACTTATTATCATCACTACCCACTGCCCACCGCCCACCCACTACTGCCCACCCGCCACCCACTTACCAATGATTGCCGGTCATTTGTTGATCGCTCGCCACTTATTGACTACCATAAATTGTACATAGTCAATAGCCTCTTGCCTCTAGTCAGGAGAGAAAATTTTTATGTCGTTATCAAACAAATTTTTATTTTAGAAATGAAAATTTTCTATCATTATTAAATGAGTATTTTTGCTTAGAAATTCATTTGAGGAGTAGAAATAGAAAAAATCAATTTCTAATTAGAAATTGATTTCTTGAACATAATAGTTATCGTTTGCGCCTTAAGAGTCCAGGCACTAGTAAGGCTTGGGGCACTTGGCCACTTAAGACAAAAGATAAATTCCTTCGTTTCCAAGGGCACTCCTTAGCTTTCATATTTTGTGAAGCTAAATGTAGGCGTAAGTACAACGGGAGTGCCAAAACTTAGTACGGATTGACACTTAAGTGCCAAAACTTACAAACGGTACACTTAAGTGCCAAAATCAGAGCAAAATGGATCATTTAAGTACCAACGGTGAGAAAATCCGGCCAAAATGCCAATGTGGCATTTTTCCGACAATATGAGGTCGAAACGGCGTCGTTTTTGTGGCTGACGTGACGAATTAAACCCAAAACGATGTCGTTTTGGGTGTTGATGTAGCCACAGCACCCAAAACGATACCGTTTTGACTAATATTAATAAATATTACTTAAATAATATTAAAAGAGCAAAAAAAAATTTTAAAAAAAAATGGAAGAGGGGAGAAACCCGTCACCGCTGCCCCATCATCGGTGGGGCGGCGACGACGGACGGCCCTTGCCAAACGCCGAGAGAGGGCGGCGACCCTCGCCCAGAGCTCTCCTAGATCTGGGCGAGGGTTGGCCGCCCTCATCCCGGCCTAGGAGAGGGACGAGGGCAGCCGACCCTTGCCCAGATTTGGTGGAGGGCGGCGACCCTCGCCTAGATCTAGGCGAGGGTTGGCTGTCCTCGCCCCAGCACCGGCGGCCTCGCCTAGCATTGCTAAGTTTCCAATGGCACTGGGCGAGGTCACTGGCATCGGGGCGAGGGACGGTGACCCTTGCCCAAGCTGTGGCCAACCTTTTCCCAGATCTAGGAGAAGGTTGCCACCCTCTCCCGGCGAGGGCTGTCGGTTGGCGAGGGTCACTGGCCCGCGCCCAGGCATCGGCGATAGGCTGCTCCCCCCTTCCTTTTTTTTTTTTTTAAATTTTTGCTCTGTTAATATTATTTAATTAATATTTATTAATATTAGTTAAAATGGCGTTATTTTGGGTGATGTTGCCACATCAACACCCAAAACGACGTCGTTTTGGGTTTACTTCGCCACATCAGCCACAAAAACGATGTCGTTTCGATCCCATATCACCGAAAAAATGCCACGTCGGCATTTTGGCCAAATTTTCTCGCCGTTGGCACTTAAGTGATCCATTTTGCTCCGATTTTGGCATTTAAGTGTACCGTTTGTAAGTTTTGGCACTAAAGTGTCTCTTCATGCCAAGTTTTAGCACTCCCGGGGTACTTATGCCGCTAAATGTAGGGGTAATTGGCTCCTGGTCCAGTCTGATTTCAAAATGGACTCGAGAACTAGATTAGGAGGACAAACTCCCAATTCTGGGAATTGGGGATCCAATCATTTGGTCCTAGGAATGGGAACAAGATCAAACTGTCGGTTTTGATCCGGCCCGATTCAGTCCAACTGAACTGGCTACTTTTTTTTCCCACTAAAGAGCGATTGTGTTTCAGACTAATCAATCTAATTAAGTTTTGGGGCGGTCCCAATAAAACCGATCTCATCTATTCTCACATACTAAAAAGACAAACTCTACTTATGTTTATATATATGTATATAAGAAATAAAGTAATCTATTTGATGATTTATTGCTATTTTTAAGAAATTAGAAAAATACATTTAAAAAAAGAGTTGGTCCGGTCTGGTCCAATTCCCCTTGGAATTGGGAACTAAACTGATAATCACCGATTCTATTTTTATGGAATTGGGAATCGAACCGATGCCTTCGAGAATCGGACCCAACCAACCAATCCGGTTCGATTCTGGTTCAGGTAATCCAATATGCTTGCCCCTAATTAGATGCATTCCCTTGTTCAGCTTCTTCCCCATCATCATTGTCGTGATGGTCATCTCCTCCTCCTCCTGCTTTCGTCATATCAAAGAGAGAAGAAATCGCTAGTGATTTTATATTATTCAGGTTGATTTCTTACTTGGGCTGTTGCTTGTTGTTGATTTCCGATGATTCTCCATGCCCGCAATTTGGCATTGCGTCCTTGATTTCCTTGATTAGACATTGGCAAGCAAAATCCGATCAAGTTTGATACTATTTTGCAGATTCTCACAATAATCTAGATTTTAACCTGTTACTTGCTTTAATATATAAATGCTTTCATGAAATTGCTCACCACATGTTAACATACTAAGAAGTTAATAGGTTTTAATTATATTATGTTGTTGTGAATGTGTGAAATGAAATAAAATAAAAAGGGGGAAATTAACTGATTTTCAAGTAGGTTCTGGAATTGATCTTATACTCTATCCAAATGTCAAAAATTGAGGAATCAGTTCGAACAGAAATGATCCATATTTCAAGTGAAATCTAGACCAATCATGAAACCGCACTCCTAATCTCTCTCTCCAGTCCACTATAATAGCTCGCAAAGCCCACTAGCCTGAGTCAGAGCCCACAACCATGTTAGCGATTGATACGTTATCGGTCTCATCACAAATTTCTATATTTGCAGTATTTGAATTTAGCATTTTCTTATTCAAATCATTTCATGAAAAAGAATACAACATAAAAACCATTTGAACGCTTTTAGGTTCTCAAAACTCATGGGAAAAAAAAACACAAAAAATTACTTAAATGTGTGAATCCAGAAGAAAATTGATTTCTCTCTCTATCATGACCTAATTTTTTTTTTGGAAGGTTTGTTTGGGGAACCTTTGATTAGGTTTAGGGGTATTGTTAACTTCAGACCGATGGCTCTTCATTAAATCGGGCTCTTCCAAGCTCATACCTCGCTCGACATTAGATATTCAAAATTTTAATCAATTCAGCACATGCAAATTCAAACAAAGGAATTGCCACTAACCTTTTTAAGGTTTGCGAGAAATCCAGTAAGATACGGGAGAATACCTTACTATTTGCGTAACTAGAGATTCTAAATTCAGAAACTTGGTTACATTAATCATACGACTAACGCCCTTTCAGTACCTAACTCAATTGTGTATAAGGCCATGGTAACATATTCAAGAAATCTAAGGTTTATCCTAACTATTATAAAGTAGAGAAATAATATCCAAAATATCATCACAAAATAAAGCACGAGAGGATCCTAATATTGTCCCTAAAAAAGAGAAAAAGGAAAATATAACGTAAACAAAGAACCCGATTGTAGAGCCCTAAGGGCTTGTCCAATTTTGGGTTTTTTTTTTCTTTTTTAAGGGTTTTCTATATTTTTCAATTTTTTTTTCTGATTTTTCTCAATTTTATGAAATTTTTAAATATTTTTAAATATTTTTAAATATTTTTCGTATTTTCCGAAATTAAAAAAATGATTTTTCAATATTTCTGATATTTGAGGCTTTTCTGAATTTTTTAAGAAATATTTATTAATGTTTTTTGGAATTTTCTAATTTTCCTTATTTTTTTGGAATTTTGGAATATTATTGATTTTTTTTTGTATTTTTGAAAAAAAATTAATTTTTTTAAATATTTTCTTGAATTTTCTGAATTTAAAGAAATTTTATTAATTTTTAAGGATATTTCGAAATTTTTAATATTTTTAAAGATTTTTTGAATTTTTTATTTTTTATTAAAAATAATTCAAACCGTGTCAGGAAATCGGCCCTACTAAACTGACTCAGACCCTAATGGTCCGGATTGGACTATCGACCGGACCGGCCTCAAAGCCCATGTAAATTGTCAATTAAATTGGCCCAAAATGTTTACAAATCAGCCCCTTTCAACCTTTTTACAAAAACTCGGCCCAATATTTCCCCGTCGGCCCATGATGTACTAGCCCACACTTATAACAAACCCCAAGCCCCAAGCCCTTTTTCTTTTTTTCTTTTTTCGTTTTTTCTATTTTCCTATTTTTTGCTTTTTTTCTTCTTTTCTCTTTTGTTGTCTATTTCCTATTTCGTCTTCTCCTGTCTTCGTCTTCAACCGGCAGCATTCCCTTCACCGAAGCAAGTCCAACCGCCTGCAAACCTTTTACTCCGAAACTGCTTCTGCAACTTCTTCTATTTTTTACCGAATCAGAGATCCTTGACACAACTAATACTCCGGCCGATGACCGCCACCCACTGGTCGTTCACTCCAGCCAGCATCAACCATCTCCGGCGATGAACTCTGGCGACCATTAATTAACTCACAGAAACAAAGAAATACCTCCCCTATCGCCGATACTCGATTATTTCACGAAAATGACACCAAAGCACAACGAAAACACGAAAATAAAACATGATGCAATGGCTATAGACGCAAACACGGATCGATCTCGAGTTAAAACATGAACTGGCTTTCGGCCTTCTTTGAGGCATTTTATCAAACAGTTGGAGGGCGTCACCGAAAGGGTGGCCGTAGACCCACTCAAGACACGGATTCAGGAAAAACTTGACACGCCTGACGAGGAACATTCAAGAGAAGCTTAAGGACAAATTAATCTCATTCAGAACAGGTATGGATGAAAACAGCAAGCTTTAGCCAAAAGAACCAAAGGGATTCATGTCTCATTTCGACATTTTAACGAACACACGGTTGACGCTACGGGAGGAGAGGCTTCCGGCCCGAACCGGAGCTCGAACCCACGCTGGCGAGCTCGTCGCACGACGTAGGGAGGTACAGAAACCAGAGGAGGGTCTTGGGTCGGAGCTCGCGTGAGCCAAACGGCCGCGAGCTCCGGCCGATCATGCCCCAAAATGAGAGTAGAGGGATCTGAACCTACCTGTTTCGGCCTGGGGGCGTCGCTGGGAGGGTCGTCGGACGACTGGACGTGTGGTCGAGGCTCCTTCCCGGATCTCCTCTCTCGAGCTCACCCTCTTCTTCTCGGGTTTTCTTCTCTGTCTTCCCTCCGGTTTTCCTCTCTGCGTTTTTTTTTTCCAAAACCAGCTTCCTTTTCCCCAAAACAACAAAACCGGCCTCTGTTCTCTCTTCTGTTCAACCCTGCAAAAACCCAGAACAACAGCCAGCCTCCTCTCTCCTATTCTCTCATCTGAAAATCCGAAAACCGCCCCCTTCTCTTCTGCATTTTTCCTTCCTCTCAAAACCAGAAAATCGCCCCCTCTCCCTTCTGCGTTTTTTTCTTCTTTTTTTTTTCTGTCCTCTCCCAGCTCTCTCTACCCTACGGTTTTCCAGAAAAAAACAGCTCTCTTGCCTCTGTGTTTTCTCCTTCCTCAAAACCCAGAAACCAGCTTCCTGTTTTCCTCCATTTTCCTTCCTCCTCTCACTTGAAAATCTCACCGAGGAGAAGGAAGACCCGCCTCTCTTTTTCCGATTTTCCTTCTTCAAAACCCAGAAACCAACGTCCTCTTTTTCTGCATTTTCCTTCCCCCGGTTATTCTTCTGCTGCCCCCCTTCAGTTTTTTCTTGCTCGCCTAAGGTATTTCCTTGTTTCCCCCTTAACCGAATCATGGTCCATGCCCTCTCTCTGCGTGACAGCGCAGCAAGGGCGGATTCCCTTACTGGCGTCACGCGACCGACGTCATGATCCGAGGAAACCAGAACGGCGTCGTGCGTTGCCACATGTGTATCTGAGGCGTGTGGATGGAAGGGTGAAGCTGAAGGGAAAATGGAAGTGGGCTGGGGTGAGATAAAAAGGAAGAAAAAAGGCTGCGGTTAAGAGATTAAAGGAGTGGGCTGGGCTATTCCAGCCCACAATAATATTTTCTTTTCTTTTCTTTTTTTTCGAATTTTTTTATTTTCTTTTTTATTTTTCTATAAATTTATACATACATATATATATATATATATATATATATTTCAAAATAAATGGGTATCTAAGACAGGTCTACAAAAATTCGAGTGTCAACACTCTTCAATCGATTTTCTCAGCATCATGACTTCAACAAAATTTTTCATGTGTTGTTAAGAAGAAGAGAGAGGATGAGTTATGCATACACTTCAGCTGTTATTTTGGTACATTTGTTACATAACCATAATCTCAAAAGCAATGATCAAGATTATATCCACTTATTTTCACATTAACATATCCATCATTTATGTGATAATCGAGCTACTTCATGAACTCATCTTATCAATCTTGAAATTTTTTATCCAACAAAACAAATTTAGGTAGGCATTCCATCTGAAATCTCCCGATCAAAGTTTATTCGAATCATAAAGTTTTTACATGACATCAATAGACACAATTTGATTAGGAGCCTTTGGGAACCTCATGCTTCTTTTAAGGTGTTGGCAATGTCTATCACAAACCGATACTTGACATCGCCCTTGGCAAGGTAGTCCATTGCCATGTTCAAATAGTCAATCAGAATGACCTCAATATCAACAGTTATGTTATACTTTGTTGCAAAATCAATCATCTACTGAGTTTCCTTCAATCCACCGGTGCAACTCCTAGCCACAATCCTCCTCCCCAAAGCCATGACAAAGCAAAATAATTTATCATTTTTTGTTTAGCTAAACAAGATATTTGGCATTTCTATTACATTAAATCGGTTGTGTTAGTTGATTCAACATTATTTTTTCCGTGAAGGAGGAGAGCAACAAAGATTCTTACTGGACATCGAGGATAAGACGGTAACTCAAGAGGCTAATCAGAGCACCGATGAAGACAAGATTCCCATTATTTTTAGCAAACCAATCAAGGGCGATATCAAGTGCACAGCTGAAACCATGTTGATTATACCATCCATTATTCCCATGGCAGCCTATTTACAAAAAGAAGTTCCAACACAAACTGAAATCACATAATATAACAAGATTTCTTTTTTATTAGGAATTTCACGGAATTAGAATACACTCACTTAACCGAGTTCCTCATCTTCACCTAAAAAAGAGAAGAAAAAACAAGCAATAGCAATGCTTCAATCGAGAAATCACCTCAACTTGATTGACGTCGCTGCTAACAAGGAACGCATTGGCGCCAAGATGCTAGAGTGCTTCCTCCCTCTTGCCGGGGAGGAGCTGATCACAGTCACCTTAACCCCCATCGCCTTCACGAATTTCACAGCTGCATGGCCCAATCCACCGAGACCCACCATGCCCAAGTGGTCCCCTGGCCAGTCGAGCCCAAAGAACCTCATTTGGCTATAAATAGTGACGCCGGCACAAAGTAGCGGAGCTCCGGCGTCGAGAGGCATGTTCTGCGGAATTTGATGGCGAAGTGCTCATCCACCACCATCGTGTTGGAGTATCCTCCGTAGGTCGTCATCCCGTCGTGGTATATGCCTCCATAAGTCCATATCATTTTGGGGCGATAATTCTCGAGATTGTTGGGGCAGCTATCGAGGAGGTGCACGATCCTACCAAGCAATCAACTCCCACTTTGTCGCCCACCCTGAACTTCTCCACATTGCTTCCGACCTCCACAACTTCGCCCGCGATCTTGTGGCTGCATATCAAATAGGTCAAGATATACATGAAGTTTGGACAAATTAAAAACTAAAAGTTTCAGATGTCTTCGATATTTGTAAGACTTTGTGATCAAATGTGCATTTGGGATTCTACATGGTATGCCTAGTTAAAGCTCGTTGTGGGTCTTAAGGCATTGGCTTAATTCAATTTAACAGTTGAAGATGAACTTTGGAAGTTGCACACGAGTGAACTCGCTGTTGAATAGGGGAATGAAAGAAACTCCATTAGCTCCATCTTAGCTAGTGAAACTAGTTCTTCCATTTATTTCGATAGGTAAATTTCAAGTTTTAGATAGATGGAGCTTAGAACACTTGGAACAACCTAGATTTTGAAACAATTATTTGTATTTTCTTGGTCTATGTCTTCGCTCAATTCTATAGTATTCCATAACTTTAAGGATAAATGTATAATCTGGAACTACTAATTTGAATTTCCATTTTATAATCGAGACTTTTAATTTATTAATGTTTTATATTTTTTTATGTCTAAATATAAGTTGTGATTAGTGGATTGTATTAACAAATAGTAGTCATTAAATGTGATGATTCATTGCAATAGTCTAATTAATAATATAGGTACAACTTAAGTAAATCTTTGGAATAGACCTTGGAACCTATGATAAGGTAGGTTTTGAGATGCCATTACTAGAATATTATTTTCAAAATTGTGGCCACATAAAACAAATTTTAGTTATTAACCCATGAGTGTCGTTTGCAAAATAAAATCGTTTTCAAAAATAAAATTAATTAATTAATTAGTCCAAATGGGATAATGTTGGAAATTTTCTATGATGGGCTTATATTAATTAATCAATTTTCTATTTTAAATAATTGGGTTAATGGATATTTCAATATATGTTAAACCTTTAAGTGATCTTATTGAATTGAGTTTGGGCATATATTAATAACGGGC
The DNA here is from genome assembly GCA_014858505.1 of Corymbia citriodora subsp. variegata. Taxonomy (NCBI): domain Eukaryota; kingdom Viridiplantae; phylum Streptophyta; class Magnoliopsida; order Myrtales; family Myrtaceae; genus Corymbia; species Corymbia citriodora. The sequence continues at coordinate 71,805 of MU089919.1, forward strand.
CTAGTTGAGCAACAAAATGTAGGCAATTGTGTTTAATTGAAGTCCATAATGGGAGAGGCCTAGTTGGCATGCTATTAATTAGGGTTTGCTAAGTCCCTTCTCTAGTTTATAAAATGGTAGCTTATATCTATCGGTCGCTTGAATTCTATTAAAGAGATGAAGATCTGGCATTTTGATAAATCATTGATTACCATCAGTCTAATCTGTTTTTTTGTCAAGTGAGGTTATGGTTCAAACATGTATGTTTTAATTCTGTTGTGTTTATCAATTTTGATGTTTTACAGTCATATATGGATCTTATTGTTCTTAATTAATTAATCGTTTATGTAGAGAATTTCTACATCTTTCACTTAGATGAAGCCTATACTCTTGTCAACTTATGTAGAAATTGCTTTCTCACGCGTTAGCGTTTTGTATTTGTTACAGCTTGAAGACATGAACGGCCCAAGATAGTTCTTGAACGATGTCATGACCGATCATTGGAACAAGCGACCCTCAACTGATATCTCTAAGTCTTAGGATATTCTTAAGTCTTTTAAAATATTCTTAGAGGCGAGCAATATGGTAATTATACACCTATGTAATTAATGCGAGTAGGTGGTAGGTGGGGAAATACGATCTCCATCGTTAGATCAAGGAGAGATCTAGGGATACAATTTACCTTGTACTTGTATATATAGGGGTCTCATTCCCCTCATTTGTATCATCTCATTCTACAAGAGTAATGAAATCCAGACATCTCATTCTATAAGAGTAATAAAATCCAGAGCTTTTCTCTCTAGAGTTTCTCTCTCTAGAATTTTTGTGAGTTGAGTGGGAAAGACTGCTTGGGAGAAATCCTAAAGCTGCACGGGTTGAAGGGAACGCTAGATTGATCGGCTCGTGACGCGTTTCTCTCTCTATCCTGTCTCCCTCTCTATCTCTCTCCTACAGCCGCAAGGCAATTTAAGGTTAGTTCCACTTCCGATGGAAACTAGACGCCAAGATCATAAAATCCCGCAAGCCCTGTCTCTCTCTCTCTCTCTTCCTTGTCCGGTTAAAGGAAATTGACGGGCAAGGGCCCCCGTTGAGTTCGTTCGTGCATCAGTTGCGATGCTCTATCGAGGTGAAATGCCCAGAAATGCCAAGAACTAGGTCCACACATTTTCTTGATTCCTACTAATCCGCCTTTGGCCCTTATCTCCACTCCTCTTTTTCTCCAAGTGTGATCGGGTTGTTCTCTCGTGGCTGGCGTGAAGATGGGCTACTGGCAGCCGCAATGGACCCCGCTCCACCACGGCGGCGGGTGGCGGGGAGCAGCGGCAGTTCGTTTGCTGCTGCTGTGGTGCTGCATTGTCCGTTCTGTGTTGACCCAGTTAGGCTCCTCTCTCCCTCTCTCTCTCTCTCTCTCGCAATGTCGCATGTTCTCTTTCTTCCTATGCATGTGCGACAACAATGGGGGAAAGCTCCAACATCAAGCACGGTCGAGAGACAGTATTCTGTGTCTGTGAGTCCCGCAGCAGCAAAATCCATGTAATGCTTTCATTTCATCTGCGCATGCCCGTGAAATTCGTACAGTGCAATAAAGCAATTGCAGACAATCCGAGCCAAGCTCCTCGCAATGAGACTTCGCTCTTTCGCTTCACATGAGCTCAGTGCTTTCGTACTCTTTCCTGTGTTTCATTTCGACATTCTGCTTTGTACCATCTGAAGTGTTTTAAGAGATTCTTCTCTGAACACATCCCACATGCTGGTACTCTTTTCCATTAACGTCTGAGAAAAACAAAAGTGGAAAAAGTGGAAAAAGTAGACCCTGTAGCTTGAACCAAGTCCACGGGCAAGTCAAAAAAGCAGATCATATGCTCATGTGGTCCCTTTCTTTCAACAATGCAAATAATTACTTGGGGTGAGCAAGGTTCCATGATAGAACTTAAAATCTGAGAACCATACTGGTGGGAATCTGTAGGTTTTAGATTCTAAAGTATATATGATAGGTTATGGATTCTAAAATTTGGAGAACCTATACCCGATGGTGAGTTCTAGGTTCTCAATTGATAGAACCTGAAATCTGAAACTTGGAACTTATAACTTATAACCCAACATCTATAACCTAGTACAAGATTTTATGTTTTTCTTAATTTATATCTTCACGTGATTTTGAAGTATTCTATGGTGTTTGATGATAAGTGTATAATTCGAAACCACTAGTCTAAACTTCAATTTTATGATTAAGAATTTTATTTTTGTAAACTATCAGACTAGTGAAAACTCTAATTGTTTCTTTTAAGATAATGATTCTATATAATATAAGAGTAACCAGTACATTAAAATTACAAAATTTCCTTAATGCTATTCGACATGTATATATAAACACTCGTTCTCAGGCAATCGATAATAAAATATTTATTCATTTTTATTGTTGTGTTTATTTTCATATTGCTTAACTAAAGATGAAAAAAAGAACGTGTTGCAATTTGGAACCGACCGTGGAACCTGTAACAGGGTAGGTTCTAGGTTCCATGTTTCGATGGGTAGGTTCTAGGTTCCAAAAAATGAGAAACTTGTATCCGAGAGTAGGTTTTAAGTTCTAGGCATAACCTGTAAGAAACCTAGAACCGCTCACTCCTAATAATTACTACATGAGTTCTTCTTTTTTCTATTTTTTGTTGGTTTCCGATAAGATTATGGCACTGACGATAACTTTGCCTTCTCTTTGGTTCTCTTGGTGAAGAAATTTTCCAGGGAGCAGCAACAGACCCAAATCCTCTCCTGGGGTCCAGCTCAGGTGGCCCGACCCAGGGCAGGTAACTAGGCTTCACCTACTTCTCTTAATTTGTCAATTATTGGTCTCGGAACTTTTTTCGATTACCCATTAATGAAGCATAATGATGACACAATTATATAATTTAACTAGCTAATTAAACCATGATGTGTAATTCCGGGTTCTAAGTTGTCTTCTCGATTATGTTTTAGGTAGTGATTGACAATGGGCTCTTTCAATTAACTCTGTCGGTTCCAGATGGAGATGTCATAGGCATTCGGTACAATGGCATCGATAACTTGCTCGAAATCCTCAATAAGGAAAGCAAAAGAGGGTATGTAATATGATGTGACATATCCGTGCACAATCTAGCTCTTGATTTGCCCGTTTCATCGTGTTTTCACACACTATGCGATTTCAAAGAACCCAGGATTCGGTTTTTTCGGAGCTAAACCGAGACCTCGTTGGGCAATTCTAGGTACTGGGATGTTGTTTGGAACTGGCCTGGAGAACCGGACAAAATTGACAGGTGATTGTTGATACCCTAAGCCAGTGAAAATCGAGTTCTTTTTGCTGATTATCATAGTATGCGACCGATTAATGGTAGGATACAAGGAACAACATTCAGGATCGTGACGAAAAATGAAGATCAAATAGAGATATCATTCATCAGGAAATGGAGCAAGTTGTCCAACGAGACTGTGGTGCCGCTAAACATCGACAAGAGGTGCGATCGGCGCTTCTGACGAGAAAATAAAGATCATGGCATTTGAACATTGAGCTCTACTTAGGCAACGGTAGATAGGTAATGACAATTGGAACCCTGTAGGTACATTGTGCGGCGCGGATGCTCGGGATTCTATGCTTACGGCATTTTTGAGCGATCAAAAGGATTGCCGGACATCGAAATGGACCAAGTCAGGATCGTTTACAGGCTCCAAAATGAAAAGTAATTGAATTGAATTCATAATTATTCTTGCCATTTTCCTTTTTTTTGAATTAGCATTTCAAAGTGGCTTAGTTTCTAAGAATTGAGGCAAGCTGATAAACTTGGGATTGCGATTTTATCATTCAGGTTTCATTTCATGGCTTTGTCGGACGACAGACAAAGAGTCATGCCAACGCCGAAGGACCGGCTCACTGGCCAACAGCTGGCCTACTCGGAAGCAGTTCTGTTGACCAATCCAATCAACCTAGAACTCAAAGGAGAGGTAACCTTAAAACTTTCAAATATCATCCATAACAAAATCTTGTTATGCGCTGAAGTAGAGTTATTCCAATCCCTTATTTGTCGGGTTTATATGGACCTTATACACATGTTGTTTCCCATACCTAATATTTTAAATTTTTTGGGTCCGACTTTTTATCACTTTAAAATGGAGTGAATAAGCCGACAAGCCAATCATTTTTTTTTTTTTTTGGAATAATGACAACCTATGTATAAACATCTCAACGGAATAAAGTAACTTTTTAAGGTAAAATATTTTACAGTCCATGATATCTTACAATTGAGATTTGCCAATTAGTTAATTCTTTTGATGAAATAGTGTTATCCAAATGTTGATAATTAATAGCACATTGCGTGATATTATATGGTAAAATTGTCCAAAAACTATAGAAAATTACCCTCAGCTATAGCTTTTCTTTACTTGGGTTTTAAACTTTTTTTGGTACTTTATCTGCGAGTGACGTGACAAGTGTGTTCCGGTGACCGACCGGCGCTGCAGGTGGACGACAAGTACCAGTACTCGTGCGAGAACCAAGACAACAGGGTGCACGGCTGGATCTGCAGCGACCCGCCGATGGGCTTCTGGTTGATCACGCCCAGCAATGAGTTCCGCACTGCCGGGCCCGTCAGGCAGGAACTCACTTCCCACGTCGGCCCAACCACCCTCTCCGTGAGTCTTCTCTGCCCATTTTTCTTCTGAATCACTGTACTATCATCAATGGACAGATGAGCAGACATTGTAGTATTCTTAGCGACCCAGATTTGCTTGATATGTTCTTGTTAAAGTACAAAATGTTGGGCTCAAGTACTCAGAGGAATGCAGATGTTTGTGAGCACCCACTATGCTGGGAAGGAAGTGGTCATGAAGTTCAGAGGTGGAGAGCCTTGGAAGAAGGTGTTTGGCCCTGTTCTGGTGTATCTCAACTCAGTTCCCCCAAAGGAAGACTCTAGCAGTCTCTGGCAAAATGCCAAACGGCAGGTTTTCTGCATATATACAGTTTCCTCTCATCTGCTCAAATTAGATTAGTCGGCCGGTCTTCTGTCTAGGCCATGACCAACGATTGGTAATTCTTTTGTCATTGTCGGTTTGATGATTGTTAGATGTACATGGAATCGGAGACCTGGCCTTACAATTTCGTTGAGTCGGAGGATTTCCTTTCTTCGAAGGAGCGAGGAATGGTCGTTGGCCAGTTAGTTGTTCGTGACAGGTACTTCAGTAGCTCCATCTCGAACTAGTCTCGCATCTTTGTTTCTTGCTTTGTTTGTGATGAAGTGTGTTCTAAGTTCGCATCAATGGACCTGGTACGTGCAAAATAATCCCGGTATTGCTTAGTTGTGCCCGAATGATCTATTTGATGAACTTACTATAGTAAATACTTTGTATCATTGTGTAGGACATGTTGGAAATTTCCGATAATGGGCTTACATTAATTAGTTAATTTTCTATTTTATATAATCGGGTTAATGGATATTCTAATATATTTTGAATTATCAAGTGCTCTTATTGAATTGGGTTTTAACATCTATTAATAATGGGCCTAGTTGAGCAGTAAAGTGTAGACAATTGTATTTAATTGAAACTCGTAATGGGAGGGATCTAGTTGACAAGCTATTGATTAGGGTTTGCTAGGTTCTCTCTCTAGCCTATAAAAGCGTAGGTTATACCTATCAGTCGCTTGATCCCATAAAAGCCGCTATATCGAAATAGGTTATAGAGAGGAAGATCTGGCATTCCGATAAATCACTGACACCGTCAGTTTGATATGTTTTTCATCAAAGTGAGATTATGGCTCAAACATGTACGTTTTAAATTAAGGCTCAAATAGATACGCTTTAAATTCTGCTGTATATACATATAAGTTTTAGTGTTTTACAGTCAAAGATGGATCTAATTATTCTTGATTAATTAATTGTTTATGTAGAGAAATTTCTACAGTAAAGACTTAGTGCAGATACGGTACTCAGTATGCACTGTATGACGATAAAACATGTTAAGTTCACGTGATCTCATCGTTTTTAATTTCATTGTAATCCTTCATCTTCTTTCCTTTTTTCCAGATTTATAAATATGAGATCCGTGTGGGGAGAATTTGCCTATGTTGGCCTAGCATCTCCTGGAGAAGTCGGGTCGTGGCAAAGAGAGAACAAGGTTGATAAGCCGTCTGGAATTTTTTTTTCAAAACCTGAAATTAGGGCGCGATGAGTCATACTTATCAGTAGCTTCGATTCGGCCTTGGAGAAAAATAATTGAACTGGATTTTTCTTTTGTAAATGTCGTTTAATTTCCAGGGTTATCAGTTTTGGTGTCGAGCAGACAGGAAGGGAAATTTTGTGATCAACAACGTTCGAGCTGGCGAATATAATTTATATGGATGGGTTCCTGGTATTATCGGAGATTACAAGTATCAAGGCAATGTCACTATCTTACCAGGTACGAAGTTTTGCTTCTATTTGTTGAAACCAAACTCTTTGACTCATGTCTGAAATTGCAATTCCTTGTATAGAGACATCACTTCAGCGTACATAGTCAATAGGCAAATGGAATGAACATAGTTTCAAAATGCAGGCTCTGCGATCAACTTGGGGACTCTTGTCTACGAGCCGCTGAGACACGGCCCCACTATATGGGAGATAGGCATCCCCGACCGTACGGCTTCTGAGTTCTATGTGCCCGAACCTTACCCAACTCTCATGAATAATTTGTACACTAACAAAACACAACACAGGTTTGCCTGAATAAAGCACTAACTCTGTTTCGTAGCCAATAGTCACTCATATACCAGTTCGTGTCTCATGTTGATCCTTTTAAATTATGCAGATTTAGACAATATGGCTTATGGGCGCGATATGCAGACTTATACCCCAGAAGTGATCTCGTCTTTCATGTGGGCGGTGATGATTATCGTAAAGATTGGTTCTTTGCACATGTCACTAGGTATGTGTTGTCTCCTCTCAGTCCGCCACAGAACTTGCTCGATTTCTTCTTTGTTGATTAACCTTCTTTCTAAGTGCAGGAATGTATATAATAACACATTCAAGGCGACGACATGGCAGATTGTGTTTGAACTCATGACAGTGAGAGATGCCGATTACGTCCTCCAATTGGCCTTGGCATCAGCTGCTGAATCTGACTTACAGGTACAGGCACGACGTGTAGAACATCATTTATTCAACAGTTCATATAAGCTAGATCGAGGTTGTTCCACTCATCACAGATGAATATAAGATCAAATGAGCAACCATATTCCATGTTTCGGGATTCGTCAAATGCAAATTATAAGAGTTGCTGATGATCCTTAGGTACGGTTCAACGACCCGAGCATTGAGCCCCCGCACTTTGCCACAGGGAAAATCGGACAGGACAATGCGATAGCAAGACATGGCATCCATGGTTTATACTGGTTGTACAGCATTCCTGTGCCAAGCTCACGACTTCGCAGGGGAAGCAACAGGATCTTTTTGACTCAGGCCTTGGCCAAAAACCCTTTTCAAGGAGTCATGTACGATTACATTCGCCTCGAAGGGCCTCCAGGTTTGTGAATAGAGATACTCTTACAAGTTACAAAGTACTAGCGAAAAGGGGAAGTGTCCATTTTGGTTTCTCCCATATTGGGTTATAGCATTCAGCAATTCCTAGCTTTGTAATTTGAATATTTGATCATAATAAATCTATTTTAGAATAGCTTTGGTGTCGCCACGATGATCAGATGTGTTGTCTATGCGGGTCTTGGATTTCAGAATTGGGATCCTGATAAACTGACTCAATTCATCTTGACAGAACATTACACATCGCTTCAAGATATATTTTGTGCAATTGACTTGTCATGAACTTGATTGCCGACATCTTACTTTTGACCAAGGTACTAAACAAACCGGATGGCTAGAACTAATTCTTTCAAGGAAATAAAAGGGTCTCAAGTCAAACCGGTAGTGAGCCTCTCTCTGTGGTTTGTGAGGGCTTTCTTCACATTTTCATGATGTCTCTAAGGGCTAATATGGCTAAATGCTGTGTGAGATATACCCGAGTCTCATTCTCAAGTAGGATTTGGAAAGCGTAGTAGATTTGGTCCTTGGCTACAAGTGCTGTGCAGCAGTAACTTGTAAATGGAAACTCATCTTGGGAGGAATGCTGAGAAGGAGCATTAGGGAAGGAAGAAAGCAAAAAAGATAACCCAAAAGCCTTGTTCTCAAAGAGAACACTACCCCACCCCTTAACCTGTACACTAAACCATTTATACTCTCCAAAATGTCAGACATCTAAAATCTTCGTTCCAGAGGTTCCTTCACATTTCATGAAAAAATTATGGATTGAAACCACCTGATAATGTTGGGGTTAGTCCTACAATCGCAGTCAGAAATTGAGAACATTTTAGTTTAAGAATATCATGCTCATCCATCGATATTAGCGACACCCAAAATTTTCAAGAACCATTCGGTTCTCTTTCGGATCTAGCGATGCCCCGGTTAGGGAAAACTCCTAAAGATTCCTAGGCTAAGGAAAGTGAATGAGTGAAGATGAGGAAGGATTGGATAGCTCAATCTCAGCCAACATGTGGATAAAATAAGACAGTTGGCCGATATATATATATATATAGAGAGAGAGAGAGAGGATGAGATAAAGCTAACAATAGGCGAAAGAGAAGGCGAAGTGCATGTTTTTGGCTCTATGGGAGAAAAACATCGGGTGGGACAGGACAAGTTGCGCAATTGTACCAAAACGACAGCTAGGCACTTGTCGATCATCGATTTGATCCAAAATTCGGGGGGAAGTGCACAGAGATGTTGGTCTTGAGCATGTGAAACGGAGCGGAAAAAAATGCCATCGGGAAGTGGAGTTTTAAAGGCTAGTACCGAACCAGATGGAGTGCTTCGTAAGAACCTGGCTGCCAAGCATAGATGGCTTTGCCAAAACGACGAGTAAAGCTATTAAATGAGTGAGTTAGGTTAAAAATGATCTGACTAATATTGATTCATTTAACATATTTTGACCCATTTTCATGTAATGTAAATTTAATGACTCATATCTGACTTGGCCCATCTTATTGAAATGCAATTAATATTTAACTCAATTTAGGAAAATTCACTCCCTCCCATTTAATCTACTTTAAGCTGTTGTTTGAATAAAAACTTCATATAAAATTTTAAAATTAAATTAAATAATAAAAAATTAGTAAATAAAATAAAAAATGTGAAAATCCTTTAAATTGAAATACTTTTGAAGAATTTTTGATATGAAAAAGTTTGATAAGCTAATGATCGACATGAAGATAATATGTGCTTGAGATGCAAAAATGCTTAGCTAGTTAATTGTAGTTCTTTTTTTTTTGGTCGGTTTCTTAATTGTAGTTCACCAAGTTAAAAATTATATTATGATTTTTAGAATTTCTATATTGATATTGATTGAATTTCGATCTAAACAGCATCGAGCTTCCCCTGAAAGTACTTCTCTAGTATGTATAGGGATATCTATCTACCAAAATCATTTTTTTAAATATAATTTCTAATTATTTTTAAAATCTTTGAATTTTTTTATTTCTTTTCTTTTCTTTTCTTTTTCTTCCTCCTCCTTCTCCTTGTTCCTCCACCGGTGGTGATTGGCCAAGATGCGATCTGGCAAGCTCAAGGCTTAACCCTTCCAAGCGAGTCCAAGCTCCGTCGTGGCTAGCAAGCTAGGGGCTTGGCCAATCCAAGTGAGCCTAAGCTCACTAGCCCAAGCTTCGTTATAGCAGGCAAGCTTGTGGCTCAACTAATCCAGGCAAGCCTAAGCTCCATCGTGGTCAGCGAGCTAGGGGCTTGGTTAATCTAGGCGAGCCTAAGCTCACTAGCCCAAACTTCGTTACAACCAGTGAGCTTGTGGCTTGGCTAATCTAGGCGAGCCCAAGCTCCATTAAAGCTGGCGAGCTCGCAACTCACTTGAGGCTAGCGAGCTTGGGATCGGCAATGGAGATGGCAATGTGACAACGGGATAGGCAATGGCTGCAATTGGTTGTATAAAAAAGAAAAGGGATTGCTCTACTCACCCAAAAATTTGTGAGCATGCGATCATGGGTTCAAAGTAGGTTTCTTAATATCTCATTAATACTCGTTTCTTTATATACTTTACTTTTTAATACTCATTAACGATTCATGTTTTTCACTTAACTCATATAATTCATTCAATTAAAAGTAAGTTATAATATATATATATATATATTTATGGCCTATTTTAACATCTTTAATGATGAATATGTGCTCAACTGAAGCATGAACGTGCAATTTCGTCTCGACTTTGGGTTTGAATTGTGCCCAAGTGACCCCAATTTAGTAGAGGTCAGAGTCACGGCAGATAGGGAGGGCCGAAGCACGGCTGATTACTTAAATTAGCTCACTTTTGACACCGTTTGGACCGATTGCTATGTTGGATCAGTGACTGGGCAAAGGCTAATGCGAGTGCTTTTTAGTGGTATGACGCATTGATTCGAAGTACGACCCATGAGTCATATGAGGGCACTCCAGTCACTTCTCTTGTCTTCTCTATGTTGCAGCAATGATTGAGTTTTTCTTTTTTCTTTTTTTTCCGGGAAAAAGCAACTTCATTCTTCAAATGTTAGAAAGGATACAAAGGTTTTAAGTTTTTGAACATGAAAGTTCTCATTGAGGTAGGTGGGGATTAGACATCCAGTCAAGTGATAGGGCCGTCTTGCGATGGGCTTTTGTTAGCCAATATGTTGTTTGGTTCGTGGATTTTGAACAAATTAAAATTGTGTGAATTACGAGAGCTTTCTTTAAAGATAAGCATGATTTTAGGATTGGATTGAAAATCAAAAAATTAATTTAATTTTAGATTATGATAAGATCTAATATGATTCCTAATTCGTATTTTTTTGAATCTGTACATGTGGCTCAGTTCTCAAATAGGAACACAATCAAACTGGAACAGAAATCAAAGTTAAAACCAAACTAGGAACCTACAAAACACTAAAATAGAAATTAAGGGCGTGCATAATTGATAACCATTTATTTATCAATTTTTCTATTTTTTGTTTTGTTTTCTGAAGTATATTTGGAATAGAAATCTGTTTAGTAACGCAATTTTATTTTTCAATTTCTAGAACAAACTTTTACTCTAGAAATAAGTTTGGAACAAAAATTAAAAGTAATTTATTTTACTTTTTTTTTACAAAAAAATAAAAATTCTTCTCATTACTTGCTATCATCACTACCCCACCCACCCACTGTTGCTTGCCTACCACCCACTTGCCATTGATTGCCAGTTGTTCGCTGATCACTCACCATTGATCGACCGCCATAGATTGCACATAGTTGGCAACCTCTCGCCTCTAGTCGAGAAAGAGAAATGTTATGTCATTATCAAACGAAATTTTGGGAATGGAAATCTCATGTCATTATTAAACAAGTATTTTTGTTCAGAAATTCGTTTGAGGAGTAGAAATAAAAAAATCAATTTCTAGTTAGAAATTGATTTTTGGAACAAAATGATTATCATTTGCGTCTTAAGAGTCTAGGCACTAGTGAGGCTTGGTCATTAAGACGAGAAATTCCTTCTTTTCCAAGGGCGCTCCTTAGCTTTCATATTTTATGAAGCTAAATGTAGGAGTAATTGGTTCCCGGTTCGGTCCAGTTCCAAAGTGGACCCAAGACCTAGACCAGGAGCACCGATTCCCAATTTTGGGAACTGGAGATTGAATCATTTGATCCTAGGACTGGGAACCGGATTGGACTGTCATTCTGATTCGGTCTAGCTCGGTCCAACAGAACCAGCCACCTTTTTTTTCCACTAAAAAGTGATCATGCTTCGGATTAATCGATTTGGTTCGGTTCTCAAGCGGTTCCAATAAAACCGATCACATATGTTCCTAAAAAGTCAAATTCTGCTTATGCTTAAGTTTATATATATATATATATATATATATATATGTATGTATGTATACAAGAAATAAAATAATCTATTTGAGAATTTATTGTTATTTTAAAGAAATTAAAAATATATATTTAAAAAAAGAGTTGGTCCAGTCTGGTCAGATTCCCTTTGGAACCGTGAACCAAACCAAAAATCACCAGTTCTATTATTATGGAACTAGGAATCGGATTGATGCTTTCGAGAATTGGACCAAATCAACCAGTCCGGTCCAATTCCGATTTAGGTGGTCCGATATGCTCACCCCTAGCTAGATGCATTCCCTTGTTCAGCTTCTTCCCATCATCATTGTCATGATGGTCATCTTCTTCTCCTCCTGCTTTCGTCATATCAGAGAGAGAAGAAATCGCCTGTGATTTTCCATTATTCAGGTTGATTTCTTACTTGGGCTGTTGCTTCTTGTTGATTTCCAATGATTCTCCATGCCCGCGATTTGGCATTACGTCCTTGATTTCTATGAAGTGCTGTTCTCGATTGTCATTTTTATGTTTCACTGGCTAGATTAGACATTGGCAAGCAAAATCTGATCGAGTTTGATATTATTTTGCAAATTCTCACAATAATCTAGATTTTAACTTGTTACTCGCTTTAACATATGAACGCTTTCATAAAACTACTTGCCGCATGTTACGTACTAAGAAGTTCATGTAATATAGATTTTAATTATATATATATATATATATTTTTTTTACCCCGCACCCCGCTGACAGCTAGGGGAGTAAACCTTGGAGACCACATGTACTAGCCACCACATACATGCAACCAGGTAAGTCACCCTATGACGAAGCTGGGATTTGAATATATTATGTTGTTGTGTATGTGTGAAATGAAAAAAAAAAAAGGAGGGGGAAATTAACCAATTTTCGGGTAGTTTCTAGAATTGATCTTATAATTTATCCAAATGTCAAAAACTGAGGAATCAGTTCCAATGGAAATTATTCATATTACAAGTGATACATGGACCGATCATGAACCGCACCCCTAATCTCTCTCTGCAGTCCTATATAATAGCTCGCAAAGCCCACGAGCCCGAGTCAGAGCCCACAACCATGTTAGCGACTTTATTAGTCTCATCACAAATTTCTATGTTTGCAGTATTTAGATTTAGCATTTTCTTATTCAAATCATTTCATAAAAAGGGTACAACATAAAAACCATTTAAATGCATTTAGTTTCTTCTCACAACTAAGGGTGTGCAAAAGAACCAGGATCTGCCCAGACTACCTAGACCTGGACTGGCTTGACCCGGAACTAGTAGTTCCTAAAAGGACCAGTCCGATTCCCGGTTCCATGGGCGGATCCACCCGCCTGCCCACTCGGATTGGACCTGTATTATAATAATAATAAATATTAATTTTTATTATAAAAAATAAATTTTTTTGTTAAAAAAAATAAAATTTTGAAGCCCCATTTTTAGAATTCTTATTTTTCTATTTGGAACCCTAATTTCCTATTCACCAAATAACCCTTGCAATTCTTATTGTCGAAGTCTTGAAGAGCATAACAAATGTCAAGAAATAAGTGGCTTGCATAACGTCTCTCAATTTCATCTTCTCCATCCATCAATGCATATTGAGTAAGCGTGATTACTTGTGAGACCAGTTCCGTGGATTCACCTGAGAACTAGATCGGACCAACGGTCCAGTTCTCTGATGGATCCATGGAACCAATAGGCGGTTCCTGGATCCAATTTTTTGGAACCGGTCCTTAGTGGGTGGTTCCCGATTATAAGGTGGGAACTGACCACCCGGATCATGCACACCACTACTCACAACTCATGGGAAAATAAACACAAAAATTACTTGAATGTGTGGAAGACGATATATTGTTAATATTTCTAATAAAAAAAAGGAACTAGAGGCTATTGTTGAATCTAGAAGAAAATCAATTTCTCTCTAATCCATTTTCTTAACATCATGACTTTGATGAAATTTTTCATGTGTTGTTAAGAAAAAGAGAGAGGATGAGTTATGCATACACTTCAACTATTATTTCGGTACATCTGTTATATAACCATAATCTCGAGAGCAATGATTGAGATTATATTCATTTATTTTCGCATTAACATATCCATTATTTATGTGATAATCGAGCTTCTTCAAGAACTCATCTTATCAATCTTGAAAATTTTTTATCCAACAAAACAAATTTAGGTAGGCATTCCATCCAAAATCTCCCGATCAAAGTTTATTTGAACCATAAAGTTTTTACATGATATCAATAGACACAATTTGATTAGGAGCCTTCGGGAACCTCATGTTTCTTTTAAGGTGTTGGCAATGTCTATCACAAACCGATACTTGACATTGCCCTTGGCAAGGCGGTCCATTGCCATGTTCAAATAGTCAATCGGAATGACCTCGATATCAGTAGTTATGTTATACTTTGCTGCAAAATCAATCATTTCCTGAGTTTCCTTCAATCCACCGATGCAACTCCTAGCCACAATCCTCCTCCCTAAAGCCATGATAAAGCAAAATAATTTATCATTTTTTGTTTAGCTAAACAAGATATTTAGCACTTCTATCACATTAAATCGGTTGTGTTAGTTGATTCAACATTATTTTTGCCGTGAAGGAGAGCAACAGAGACTCTTACTAGACAGCAAGGATAAGACAGGTAACTCGAGAGGCCAATCAGGAGCATGACAAAGACAAGTTTCCTGTTATTTTTTAGCAAACCAATCAAGGGCGATATCAAGTGCACAGCTAAAACCATGTTGATTATACCATCCATTATTCCCATGGCAGCCTATTTACAAAAAGAAGTTCCAACACAAACTGAAATCACATAATAACACAAGATTTCTTTTTTATTAGGAATTTCACGGAATTAGAATACACTCACTTCAACCGAGTTCCTCATCTTCACCTAAAAAAGAGAAGAAAAAACAAGCAATAGCAATGCTTCAATCGAGAAATCACCTCAACCTGATTGACGTCGCTGCTAACAAGGAACGCATTGGCGCCAAGATGCTAGAGTGCTTCCTCCCTCTTGCCGGGGGAGGAGCTGATCACAGTCACCTTAACCCCCATCGCCTTCACGAATTTCACAGCTGCATGGCCCAATCCACCGAGACCCACCATGCCCAAGTGGTCCCCTGGCCAGTCGAGCCCAAAGAACCTCATTTGGCTATAAATAGTGACGCCGGCACAAAGTAGCGGAGCTCCGGCGTCGAGAGGCATGTTCTGCGGGAATTTGATGGCGAAGTGCTCATCCACCACCATCGTGTTGGAGTATCCTCCGTAGGTCGTCATCCCGTCGTGGTATATGCCTCCATAAGTCCATATCATTTTGGGGCGATAATTCTCGAGATTGTTGGGGGCAGCTATCGCAGGAGGTGCACGATCCTACCAAGCAACCAACTCCCACTTTGTCGCCCACCCTGAACTTCTCCACATTGCTTCCGACCTCCACAACTTCGCCCGCGATCTTGTGGCTGCATATCAAATAGGTCAAGATATACATGAAGTTTGGACAAATTAAAAACTAAAAGTTTCAGATGTCTTCGATATTTGTAAGACTTTGTGATCAAATGTGCATTTGGGATTCTACATGGTATGCCTAGTTAAAGCTCGTTGTGGGTCTTAAGGCATTGGCTTAATTCAATTTAACAGTTGAAGATGAACTTTGGAAGTTGCACACGAGTGAACTCGCTGTTGAATAGGGGAATGAAAGAAACTCCATTAGCTCCATCTTAGCTAGTGAAACTAGTTCTTCAATTTATTTCGATAGGTAAATTTCAAGTTTTAGATAGATGGAGCTTAGAACACTTGGAACAACCTAGATTTTGAAACAATTATTTGTATTTTCTTGGTCTATGTCTTCGCTCAATTCTGTAGTATTCCATAACTTCAAGGATAAATGTATAATCTAGAACTACTAATTTGAATTTCCATTTTATAATCGAGACTTTTAATTTATTAATATTTTATATATATTTTTATGTCTAAATATAAGTTGTGATTAGTGGATTGTATTAACAAATGGTAGTCATTAAATGTGATGATTCATTGCAATAGTCTAATTAATAATATAGGTACAACTTAAGTAAATCTTTGGAATAGACCTTGGAACCTATGATAAGGTAGGTTTTGAGATGCCATTACTAGAATATTATTTTCAAAATTGTGGCCACATAAAACAAATTTTAGTTATTAACCCATGAGTGTCGTTTGCAAAATAAAATCGTTTTCAAAAATAAAATTAATTAATTAGCCCAAATGGGATAATGTTGGAAATTTTCTATAATGAGCTTATATTAATTAATCAATTTTCTATTTTAAATAATTGGGTTAATGGATATTTCAATATATGTTAAACCCTTAAGTGATCTTATTGAATTGAGTTTGGGCATATATTAATAACGGGCCTAGTTGAGCAACAAAATGTAGGCAATTGTGTTTAATTGAAGTCCATTATGGGAGAGGCCTAGTTGGCATGCTATTAATTATGGTTTGTTAGGTCCATTCTCTAGTTTATAAAATGGTAGCTTATATCTATCGGTCGCTTGAATTCTATTAAAGAGATGAAGATCTGGCATTTTGATAAATCGTTGATTACCATCAGTCTGATATGTTTTTTGTCAAGTGAGATTATGGTTCAAACATGTATGTTTTAATTCTGTTGTGCTTATCGATTTTGATGTTTTACAATCATATATGAATCTTATTGTTCTTAATTAATTAATCGTTTATGTAGAGAATTTCTACATCTTTCACTTAGATGAAGCCTATACTCTTGTCAACTTATGTAGAAATTGCTTTTTCATGCGTTAACGTTTTGTATTTGTTACAGCTTGAAGACATGAACGGCCCAAGATAGTTCTTGAACGATGTCATGACCGATCATTGGAACAAGCGACCCTCAACTGATATCTCTAAGTCTAGGACATTCTTAAGTCTTTTAAAATATTTTTAGAGGCGGGCAATATGGTAATTATACACCTATGTAATTAATGCGAGTAGGTGGTAGGTGGGGAAATATGATCTCCATCGTTAGATCAAGGAGAGATCTAGGGATACAATTTGCCCTGTACTTGTATATATAGGGGTCTCATTCCCCTCATTTGTATTATCTCATTCTACAAGAGTAATGAAATCCAGACATCTCATTCTATAAGAGTAATAAAATCCAGAGCTTTTCTCTCTAGAGTTTCTCTCTTTAGAATTTTTGTGAGTTGAGTGGGAAAGACTACTTGGGAGAAATCTTAAAGCCGCACAGGTTGAAGGGAACGCTAGATTGATCGGCTCGTGACGCGTTTCTCTCTCTATCCTGTCTCCCTCTCTATCTCTCTCCTACAGCCGCAAGGCAATTTAAGGTTAGTTCCACTTCCGATGGAAACTAGACGCCAAGATCATAAAATCCCGCAAGCCCTGTCTCTCTCTCTATCTTCCTTGTCCGGTTAAAGGAAATTGACGGGCAAGGGCCCCCGTTGAGTTCGTTCGTGCATCGGTTGCGATGCTCTATCGAGGTGAAATGCCTAGAAATGCCAAGAACTAGGTCCACACATTTTCTTGATTCCTACTAATCCGCCTTTGGCCCTTATCTCCACTCCTCTTTTTCTCCAAGTGTGATCGGGTTGTTCTCTCGTGGCTGGCGTGAAGATGGGCTACTGGCAGCCGCAATGGACCCCGCTCCACCACGGCGGCGGGTGGCGGGGAGCAGCGGCAGTTCGTTTGCTGCTGCTGTGGTGCTGCTTTGTCCGTTCTGTGTCGACCCAGTTAGGCTCCTCTCTCCCTCTCTCTCTCTCTCTCTCGCAATGTCGCATGTTCTCTTTCTTCCTATGCATGTGCGACAACAATGGGGGAAAGCTCCAACATCAAGCACGGTCGAGAGACAGTATTCTGTGGCTGTGAGTCCCGCAGCAGCAAAATCCATGTAATGCTTTCATTTCATCTGCGCATGCCCGTGAAATTCGTACAGTGCAATAAAGCAATTGCAGACAATCCGAGCCAAGCTCCTCGCAATGAGACTTCGCTCTTTCGCTTCACATGAGCTCAGTGCTTTCGTACTCTTTCCTGTGTTTCATTTCGACATTCTGCTTTGTACCATCTGAAGTGTTTTAAGAGATTCTTCTCTGAACACATCCCACATGCTGGTACTCTTTTCCATTAACGTCTGAGAAAAACAAAAGTGGAAAAAGTGGAAAAAGTAGACCCTGTAGCTTGAACCAAGTCCGCGGGCAAGTCAAAAAAGCAGATCATATGCTCATGTGGTCCCTTTCTTTCAACAATGCAAATAATTACTTGGGGTGAGCAAGGTTCCATGATAGAACTTAAAATCTGAGAACCATACTGGTGGGAATCTGTAGCTTTTAGGTTCTAAAGTATATATGATAGGTTGTGGATTCTAAAATTTGGAGAACCTATACCCGATGGTGAGTTCTAGGTTCTCAATTGATAGAACCTGAAATCTGAAACTTGGAACTTATAACTTATAACCCAACATCTATAACCTAGTACAAGATTTTATGTTTTTCTTAATTTATATCTTCACGTGATTCTGAAGTATTCTATGGTGTTTGATGATAAGTGTATAATTCGAAATCACTAGTCTAAACTTCAATTTTATGATTGAGAATTTTATTTTTGTAAACTATCGGACTAGTAAAAACTCTAATTGTTTCTTTTAAGATAATGATTCTATATAATATAAGAGTAACCAGTACATTACAATCACAAAATTTCCTTAATGCTATTCGACATGTATATATAAACACTCGTTCTCAGGCAATCGATAATAAAATCTTTATTCATTTTTATTGTTGTGTTTATTTTCATATTGCTTAACTAAAGATGAAAAAAAGAACGTGTTGCAATCTGGAACCGACCGTGGAACCTGTAACAGGGTAGGTTCCAGGTTCCATGTTTCGATGGGTAGGTTTTAGGTTCCAAAAAATGAGAAACTTGTACCCGAGAGTAGGTTTTAAGTTCTAGGCAGAACCTGTAAGAAACCTAGAACCGCTCACTCCTAATAATTACTACATGAGTTCTTCTTTTTTCTATTTTTTGTTGGTTTCCGATAAGATTATGGCACTGACGATAACTTTGCCTTCTCTTTGGTTCTCTTGGTGAAGAAATTTTCCAGGGAGCAGCAACAGACCCAAATCCTCTCCTGGGGTCCAGCTCAGGTGGCCCGACCCAGGGCAGGTAACTAGGCTTCACCTACTTCTCTTAATTTGTCAATTATTGGTCTCGGAACTTTTTTCGATTACCCATTAATGAAGCATAATGATGACACAATTATATAATTTAACTAGCTAATTAAACCATGATGTGTAATTCCGGGTTCTAAGTTGTCTTCTCGATTATGTTTTAGGTGGTGATCGACAATGGGCTCTTCCAATTAACTCTGTCGGTTCCAGATGGAGATGTCATAGGCATTCGGTACAATGGCATCGATAACTTGCTCGAAATCCTCAATAAGGAAAGCAAAAGAGGGTATGTAATATGATGTGACATATCCGTGCACAATCTAGCTCTTGATTTGCCCGTTTCATCGTGTTTTCACACACTATGCGATTTCAAAGAACCCAGGATTCGGTTTTTTCGGAGCTAAATCGAGACCTCGTTGGGCAATTCTAGGTACTGGGATGTTGTTTGGAACTGGCCTGGAGAACCGGACAAAATTGACAGGTGATTGTTGATACCCTAAGTCGGTGAAAATCGAGTTCTTTTTGCTGATTATCACAGTATGCGACTGATTAATGGTAGGATACAAGGAACAACATTCAGGATCGTGACGAAAAAT
Organism: Corymbia citriodora subsp. variegata; assembly: GCA_014858505.1. NCBI lineage: Eukaryota > Viridiplantae > Streptophyta > Magnoliopsida > Myrtales > Myrtaceae > Corymbia > Corymbia citriodora. The sequence goes on from MU089919.1 coordinate 91,443, forward strand.
GAAGATCAAATAGAGATATCATTCATCAGGAAATGGAGCAAGTTGTCCAACGAGACTGTGGTGCCGCTGAACATCGACAAGAGGTGCGATCGGCGCTTCTGACGAGAAAATAAAGATCATGGCATTTGAACATTGAGCTCTACTTAGGCAACGGTAGATAGGTAATGACAATTGGAACCCTGTAGGTACATTGTGCGGCGTGGATGCTCGGGATTCTATGCTTACGGCATTTTTGAGCGATCGAAAGGATTGCCGGACATCGAAATGGACCAAGTTAGGATCGTTTACAGGCTCCAAAATGAAAAGTAATTGAATTCAATTCATAATTATTCTTGCCATTTTCCTTTTTTTTGAATTAGCATTTCAAAGTGGCTTAGTTTCTAAGAATTGAGGCAAGCTGATAAACTTGGGATTGCGATTTTATCATTCAGGTTTCATTTCATGGCTTTGTCGGACGACAGACAAAGAGTCATGCCAACGCCGAAGGACCGGCTCACTGGCCAACAGCTGGCCTACTCGGAAGCGGTTCTATTGACCAATCCAATCAACCTAGAACTCAAAGGAGAGGTAACCTTAAAACTTTCAAATATCATCCATAACAAAATCTTGTTATGCGTTGAAGTAGAGTTATTCCAATCCCTTATTTGTCGGGTTTATATGGACCTTATACACATGTTGTTCCCCATACCTAATATTTTAAATTTTTTGGGTCCGACTTTTTATCACTTTAAAATGGAGTGAATAAGCCGACAAGCCAATCATTTTTTTTTTTTTGGAATAATGACATCCTATGTATAAACATCTCAACGGAATAAAGTAACTTTTTAAGGTAAAATATTTTACAGTCCATGATATCTTACCATTGAGATTTGCCAATTAGTTAATTCTTTTGATGAAATAGTGTTATCCAAATGTTGATAATTAATAGCACATTGCGCGATATTATATGGTAAAATTGTCCAAAAACTATAGAAAATTACCCTCAGCTATAGCTTTTCTTTACTTGGGTTTTAAAATTTTTTTGGTACTTTATCTACGAGTGACGTGACAAGTGTGTTCCGGTGACCGACCGGCGCTGCAGGTGGACGACAAGTACCAGTACTCGTGCGAGAACCAAGACAACAGGGTGCACGGCTGGATCTGCAGCGACCCGCCGATGGGCTTCTGGTTGATCATGCCCAGCAATGAGTTCCGCACTGCCGGGCCCGTCAGGCAGGAACTCACTTCCCACGTCGGCCCAACCACCCTCTCCGTGAGTCTTTCTACCCATTTTTCTTCTGAATCACAGGAGAATTGCCAAAAAAGTCATAAACCTATTAGGGTTGTGCCTATTCAGTCCTAAACCTTTTTTTTGACCAATTTAGTCCTAAACCTTTTGGGATTGTGCCAATTGAGTCCATCCGGCCAAATTTGGCCGGCCGGAGCTGACGTGGACGCCAGCCGGCGCCGGCGACAATATTTTAATAATTTTTTATTATTTTCCGAATTTTTTTTATTTTTCCGAATTTTTTTATTTTTCTGTTTTTTTCTTTTCTGTTTTTTTCTCCCCTCCCCTCCCCCCCTTGTCGGCGGCAGTGGCCGGCCAGCTCCGACGAGGCTGCCGGCCACTGCACGAGGGCCACGAAGCCCTCGTCGGCGACCAGCGAGGGTCGCGGCCCCCGTTAGACCGGCCACCCTCGCCGGCGGCCTCGCCCGCGGCCGGCGAGGCCATGGCGACCGTCGCCCAGGCCCGCCATGGCCTCGCCAGCCACGGGCGAGGCCGCCTTCGCCCGCGGCCAGGCCATGGCGAGGCCGGCCTCACCCAGATCTGGGAGAAGCCGGGGCCGCGACCCTCGCCGGCGGCGCCCAGATCGGGGCGAGGTCGCCGGCGAGGGCTTCGCGGCCCTCGCGCAGTGGCCGGCAATCTCGTCGGCGGTGGCCGGCCACTGCCAGCGCCGGGGGGGAGGGGAGGAGAGGGGAGAAAAAGAAAAGAAAAGAAAAGAAACAGAAAAATTAAAAAATCAATAAAAATTCGGAAAATAATAAAAAAAATCAAAAAATAAATTAAAAAATCAAAAAATAATAAAATATTATTAAAATATTGTCACCGGCGCCGGCCGGTGTCCACGTCAGCTCCGGCCGGCCAAATTTGGTCGGATGAACTCAATTGGCACAATCCCAAAAGGTTTAGGACTAAATTGGTCAAAAAAAAAGGTTTAGGACTGAATTGGCACAACCCCAATAGGTTTAGGACTTTTTTGGCAATTCTCCCTCTGAATCACTGTACTATCATCAATGGACAGATGAGCAGACATTGTAGTATTCTTAGCGACCCAGATTTGCTTGATATGTTCTTGTTAAAGTACAAAATGTTCGGCTCAAGTACTCAGAGGAATGCAGATGTTTGTGAGCACCCACTATGCTGGGAAGGAAGTGGTCATGAAGTTCAGAGGTGGAGAGCCTTGGAAGAAGGTGTTTGGCCCTGTTCTGGTGTATCTCAACTCAGTTCCCCCAAAGGAAGACGCTAGCAGTCTCTGGCAAAATGCCAAACGGCAGGTTTTCTGCATATATACAGTTTCCTCTCATCTGCTCAAATTAGATTAGTCGGCCGGTCTTCTGTCTAGGCCATGACCAACGATTGGTAATTCTTTTGTCATTGTCGGTTTGATGATTGTTAGATGTACATGGAATCGGAGACCTGGCCTTACAATTTCGTTGAGTCGGAGGATTTCCTTTCTTCGAAGGAGCGAGGAATGGTCGTTGGCCAGTTAGTTGTTCGTGACAGGTACTTCAGTAGCTCCATCTCGAACTAGTCTCGCATCTTTGTTTCTTGCTTTGTTTGTGATGAAGTGTGTTCT
>MU089920.1:0-56264 GCA_014858505.1 Corymbia citriodora subsp. variegata
AGGATATCCCATGAAAACACATTGAGTAGCACGAGGGGCCATTTTGTCCATGGGGCCTATATTTTTTGCATAGCATAAACAACCAAATACTCGAAGATGATTATTTTCTGGTTTTTTGTTGTACAGCATCTCGAAAGGAGTTTTTCCACCAAGGATTCTAGTCGGCATGCGATTAATCAGATAAGCTGCTGTGACCACACAATCTCCCCAAAAAGCTTCAGGAATAAAAGCTTGATATTTTAATGCACGCACTACTTCTAAAAGATGTCTATGCTTACGCTCAACAATTCCGTTTTGTTGTGGAGTGTAAGTACAAGAACTTTCATGAAGTATTCCTTGTGAAGAGAGAAATTCGATGCAATCAGAGGTAAAGAATTCACGCCCATTATCAGTATGAATACGCTGGACAAATTTATCGAATTGATTTTTGGCTAAAAGAATGAAATTCGATAAGTGAGTGAAAGTTTGGCTTTTCGATTGCATGAGGTATACCCAAGTTCCTCGTGAATAATCATCAACAATTGTAAGGAAGAAACGGGAGCCATCATGATGAGGGGTATGATAAGGACCCCAAATATCCATATGGAGTAAGGAAAAAGATTTATTAGCCCGAGATGTACTGATGGGAAATGGTGCTCGTGATTGCTTGGCTAAAGGACATATTGGATATTTAGGATTTGGAAATCGTGCACTATGACCTGATCTTTGATGAAAAAGAAGATTTTTATTCCTATTGATGGCATTACAAGAAATGCTCTTATTTAATGAATATAAATCTTCTGGGGAATCGATCCAGAAATATAATCCTTGAGCAACACTACCCAAGCCCATCAGTTTGCCAGTTGATTGGTCTTGAAAGAAGCAATTATCGGAATTGAATATGGCACGACAGGAATTATCTGAGTAGACTTTAGAAACAGATAGTAGATTGAATTCGAAATCAGGAATGTATAAGACATTCTTGAGGATAAAGTTTGGGCCAAGATGAACAGTTCCAATCTTGGTAACTGTGATGATATTTCCATTTGGGAGACGTACTGATATGGGAGTTTTTGGTTCTTTATCCACATGAGAAAAAAAATGTTTATTGCATATTATGTGGTCACTAGCCCCTGTATCGATTATCCATGCATCAACCGAAAAAGAATTTTCCTTGTTAAGAAAAGTACCTGAGAATCCTGCATCTTCATCTTCAGTTTTCAGTTGACTCAGAATTTGAACAATATGTCGATATTGATCCTGAGTAATTGTCTGATGTGCCCCATCAATCCGTTGTGTGGAAACCTGATAAACTGAAGATTCTTTTTCTTTTTTAATTTTATCTGTAGGTTTCCCATGTAATTTCCAACAGGTATCAATGGTATGGTGAGGGCGTTTGCAATACTCACAATATTTATTTTTTGATTTACCATTTTGCCTATTTACCTTTCCTGATGACGTGGCACCATATGATCCGTAGGATCCTTTATAAACAGGTGCTGACGTGGCTTGATATGAGCCCTCGAATTCAATCGGGTAGATGGACGATCCACGGCCGTCCATCCATGCGCGCGACGATCTAGGGCCGTCCATCCTTGCGCGCTGATCTGGGCCGTTCATCACGGCCCACTGATCTGGACCGTCCAGCTCCATCTTCTGATCCGAACCGTTCGATGATATGCAACAATCCCAGCCGTCCGTGCGGAAAACCCTAGGGTTATCTTCACTTTTCCTTCTTGCCGCAGCAGAAACAGAACCCATTTTAGGGTTTGAGTTCCCTTCGACGCCTCCTCCGACGATGCCTTTGCCGGACCCGACGGAGCCAACGCCAGGAGGAAACACGGCGAGGCTCATCCCTTCTCCTCCTTGAATTTGTCCGCCGGTGGTAAGTCGTTGATTTTCTTCCTGAACAGCCAATTGAAAAATTCGACGGAGCGGTGGTGGAGGGTCCATTGCGAGAATCTGTGATCGAAAACCAGAGAAGGATTCGTTTAAGACGAGTAAAAATCTCGTAGCTTTTTCTCGCTCTTTGATTTCCTTGTACTGATTTAGGGTATTCTCGGGTCCTCGCAGTTGCTCTTCGGCCGCTTCGAGCTCATTCCATAGTGCAGAAAGGCGGTTGAAGCAAGCGGTAACCGTGAGGTTCCCTTGCTTCATTTCTGTTAGGGCTTGCGAAATTGTGAAGAGCTTCACCCTGTCGAGTCGGCCATATATTTCGCAGATGCTGTCCCAGAATTTCTTCGCGTCTTCCGTCGGTGGGAGCCCAGCCGCGACATCGGGGGCCAAGCAGTTGCTAATCCAGGTACGTACTAACTGATTGCACCTCCTCCAATGTCTCTGATTTCGTTCATTGGTCGGAAAAGGGACGGTTCCGTCAAGGAAACCGTCCTTGTCCTTGGTGACGAGCACCCGCCGGAGATCCCGAGCCCACGTATTATAATTGTCTTGTCCAATTAGCTGTAGGTTGATGAGGCGAAGTTCCGGTCCGTCGGCCGGCGAGGTGTAGAGAGGGTCGCCGATTTCGGGACGGCCGCCGCCGATGGGAAGCGGATACGGCAGAAACCCGGGCGGCGGATGAGTCGGGTAGGGATTCGTTCCCTGACCCGAAATGGATCCGGATCTGGGTCTGTGATCCGGACTTGGCTAACCCGAAGCATCATTCGGGTTGCCCCCGGTTTCGGGGCTTAAGATGGGCCGTCCTCCAAGGCCCGAACTGGGCTGATCTCCGAGGCCCGAATAGGCTTCTCCTCCTTGCGGATATTGGGCCCATGGTTGTCCTGATCTAGTGTCCCATTGGGCTTGGACAGGATACTAGTGGACCGCAGGAGGCCATTGGATGGGCCCAACGGTTTGGCCCGAAGCAGAAGTTGTCCATGGTGGTGTCTGCCCCGAAACAAGGGGCCTTGACTCTTGACTAGATGGAACAATATCTGACGGTAATGTGGGTTGTTCTTGGGGAGTTTCCCCAGTTGAGGATTTCTGAGTATCGTTTGTCATGGCAAAGTTGAATTCCTAATTGTTTTGCTGATCTGTTTTGCAGGATGAGGAACTGCAACAACTCTTCAGAAAAACGAAAGCAATTCTGGAATTTTGCGGAAGCTAGGTCATGAAGGCTCTGATACCATGACAGAAAAGAAGAAGGATTGGGAAAATGTATTCTGTGTATTGATATCAAAAGTGTACAATTACAAGTATCTATTTATAATGTAAGAATGAAAAGAAGAAAAGGAAATAATATAGGAAATCACAATTCCCTATCAATTAGAATCAATTCCACAGTGAATATCAATTATAATCTTCAATCAAGATCAATTATAATCTCCAATTATATCTTCAACAATTTCTTCTGCCCAGTACGTTAGCCTTGATCCGAATCTAAACCCCGAACATGCCTGTGTGTCCCCTCTTTTCGCTGATGCCCCTCAGGTGTTCGATGAAATGCCCTAGAGAAAACTGAAGGGATATTCATGCTCTTTAGTCCGTGACCGATCCCTTTTTACGCTCTTGTGTCTATAGAACCATGTTTGCTTTGCTCAAATTCATGGTGTTATAATTATTTGCGTAAGATTTCCGCGTATAGTCGAGTCAACGGGGGTGTTCTTGGTTCCAATAAAAGAAAAGATCGAAGGTCGCCCGAGTTCATGGCCAACGATGGTCGACGCCGGTTGGGGTGAACGACTGGTGAATGGCGATTGTCAGCCGTCAGCCGAAGTGTTGGTTGCATCGAGGGTCCCTAATTCAGCAGAAAAAAAATAGAAAAGAGAAGAGAGAAAGAAAGTTGTAGTCGTTCAGTCTCACTGAGGAGGACGACATCCTGAGGTTGAAGATGATGCAGGAAGGAGGAAATCTGTAGCATAAAAGGACAAAACGGAAAAAAAAGACAAAAAGAAGAAAAAGAAGAAAAAAGGGCCGAAAAAAATATAGAGAAATGGGCTGCATTATGTGGGCTTAAGTCCATGTGAGGGTTGGGCTGATTTTGGTGTGGGCTAGAAGTGACTAATGCTAAAAAAATAGAAAAGGGAGTGGGCTAGAATCATAGCGGGCTATTTTAATTTTCATGGGTCGATTTTGTCAGAATTCCGAGTGGGCCTTTTAGGGTCGGCCTGGTTTTTAGCTCGGTCTGAACGATGGGGTCCGGGCCATGTCTCTCGACCCGGTTCGAATTGTTTCTTTTCATATTTAAAAAAATCATTAAAAATTCAGAAATTCAGAAAATTCTTGAAAATTAACAAAATCCTAAAAATCCTAAAAATGTTAAAGATACAGAGAAATCATAAATTTAACAGAGTTTTTTTTTAAATTCATGAAATCGTGAAAATCATTAAAAAAATTTCAAAATTTTCAAAATCTATAAAAAATTATTAAAAATTTCAGAAAAATTCTGGAAAAATCAGAACAAATTTAGAGAGTTTGGAAAACCCTTAAAAATGAAAAAAACCCAAAAATTGGACCAGCTTTTAGGGCTTTACAATAAGGTTCTTTGTTTTGTATTGCATTTTTCTTTTTAAGGACAATATTAGGATACTTACTTACTTTACTCTGTGATTCTAATTGATTATGCATTTCAATATTTTGGATGTTACTTTTCTGCTTTGGAATAGTTAGGACGAACCTTAAATTTCTTGGATAGGCTATCATGTTGTTAATTAGCACGCAATTAAGTTAAGTACCGAAAATGCATTAATTTTAGGATTAATATAATTAAATCCCCGAATATAGAATCTCTAGTTGTGTAAATTGTAAGATATTCTCCGATATCTTACTAGGTTTCTAGCCGACACCAAAAAAGTTAGTGACGATTCATTTGTTTAAATTAGGCTAAACCAATTGAAATTTTGAATGCTCAATGTCACCCGGGGTATGGACTTAGGAGAATTCGAATCAATAGAAGATGGTCGGCTTAAAGTTGGCAATATCCTTAAACCTAATCAAAAGCTCCCCTAGTTAATGGCAAGCGGAAATTTAGGTTGCAACAAAGATCATATGAAATTACCAACCTCTAATTTGAGAGACTTGCCAACTTTTCACTTATTTAATGATCAACTAATTTTGGATTACCCACTGTCTTTTTAGCTACCTATAAATATTTATTTAGATGTTTTTATAATTTACCAACTTTATTATTGATTACCAAATTTTATTTGCCTTGCTTACCAATTTTTTTTTAATTTTACCAATTTATTTTAGAAATTATGAACTTCGGTTGGAGTTATTACCAACTATTCTTTGACTAAGTTAACAATTAGATTTATGTTGCCAACTTTTATTCAAGTTAGTTACCATTTGTCACGACTTAAAATTTTTTGAAAATAATAAGTTTAGGGGTATTGTTAATTTCGGGTCGACGGCCCTTAATTAATTCGGACTCTCCCAAGCCCATACCCCGCGCGACATTGGGATATTCATACAAATTTTCAAACAAGGAGTCGCCACTAATCTATTAAGGTCGACTAGGAACCGAGTGAGACATGGGAGCATGTCTCACCTTTTTTTACGCAACCAGAGGGTCTAGGATCGGGGACTTGATTACGCTAATCATGCGACTAGCGCCCTTTCGGTACCTAACTTAATTGTGTGTTGATAAGGTCATGGCAATCTATTCGAGAAATCTAAGGTTTGTCCTAACCGTTCTAAGATAAGGAAATAACGTCTAAAAATTGCAACAAAATAAGGTGCAAGAATATAACATAAAATAAAAACATATTGTAGAGCCCTAAAGGCTCATTCAATTTTAGTCTTTTTTCTTTTTTAGGAATTTTTACAATTTTCTGATTTTTTTTTTTGAAATTTTTATATATATTTATATTTTTTAATATTTCCAAATTTTCAAATTCCCCGAAATTAAAGAAAACAAGATTTCAAGATTTTTTTAATATTTTTCTGACTTTTCTAAGAAAAACATTTATTACTGTTTTTGGAATTTTCTAATCCTTTTTTAATTTTTTTGGAAATTTTGAATATTCGGAAAAAAAAAAGAAAAAAAATTAAAATAAACTTTTAAAACCTTCTGAAATTAAAAAAAAAAACATTTTTTATTTTTGATGATTTTTGGAAATTTTTTTTAAAGATTTTTTAATATTTTTTGATTTTCTGAAATTTTTGGATTTTGTTTTTTTAAATTTTTCTTTTAATTTTTATTAAAAAAGTGATTCGGACCGGGTCAGGTGACCCGGCCCTACTAGACCAACCCAGACCCTATCGGTCCGGGCTGGAGCAATGACCGGGCTGGCCGAACGGCCCAGTCGAAAATTCTTCTAAAATGGCCCATTAGCAAAGAAATTAAAAACAGCCTATTCCTCCCTTTTTTCAAGACTCGGCCCACTCCCCAGTTCAGGGCCCGCTCGAAATCAGCCCATATACATATTTTCAGCCTCTTTTGTTTTCACTTTTTTTTATTTTTGTTTTTGTTGTTTTTTTTTATTGCTCTTTTTTCACTTTTGTCTTTTTTTGCATGCATTTTTCTCTCTCTTCTCCGCATGTCTTCTTCTTCCCTGGTCTGCATGCCCGACGCCCGACGTCTCCTTCACCTGAACTCCTGCAACTCCGTCGCGCCGCGCTGCCGCGAGGCCTACCCATCCTAACGAAGTCTTCGTGTCGTAGTCGGGCGTCAGTCGCTCCGTACGACCGACGCCGAGCGCCGTCGGCCGCCGCCAGCGGTGACTTCCGGCGACCCATGACACTTGCCCTCGTCGGAAAACCAAAAACGCCTCTTTTCGACTCAAAAATGCATGGAAACCTCACGAAAATGACTATAATACTAAGGGAAACACGAGGAATAGATAATAAACGATCAAACATTCATAAAACTAGATTATCGAGGGAGGTAAATTTCGGATCTCATTGGCGCATTTCGTCAAATACCTACTGGGCACTACTGGATTCGGGGACCTCCGGCTCAACCGAGCCTCGCACTCGCTAGGGGTCTTCGGAAACAATGTAAAAAGGCATCGGGGGCAAGATAGAAGGGCGGCAAGGGCCGGGGCTCGCGCGAACCTGTCGGCGCGAGCTCCGGCCTGCCGCCTCACCCAGCAAAACCGAAACAGGTGGGAGAGAAACCTACCTGGTTCAGGGAGCGAGTCACGACGGACGAGAGCGGGCGGACGGTCTCCGGCGACGTCTGGATGTCCCCTTCGAGCCTCCTTCTTGCCTCTGGTTCTCTCTCAGATCTGGTCTTTTTCAGAATCCCCTCGGCTCTCCCCTCTTCTCCTCTGTTTTTCTTTTTTTTTCTTCTTTTTTTTTTATGTTTTTCTGCCCTCCCTCGACCTCTTGAGCTCTGTCTCTCCCTTTTTTTTTTCGTCCCCCTCGATCCGCCCTTTTTCTCTTCTTTTTTTTTATGTTTCCGTCCCGACCCCTTTTCCCCGGGCCGCATGCTGCTGCCATCTCCCCTTCATCTGACACCTGACTTTGGCGGCCTAATCTCTTCCGTCTGACCCACCGAATGCTCTCTCACGATCTGCTGCAGCCATCCTGCAATTTGCTGCAAATTTTAATTTCTCTGCAGGTTCTGTCGCCGTGAGGCGGTGAAGGAGAGAAGAGGAAGATAGGGGCATGGGCTGGGCCGAAAAGGGAAGAAGAAAGGCGGGTCTAGGCCCGCGCAGGGAAGGAAAGAAGAAGAGAAAGGGGCCGGGCAGGTCTAGCCCTGGCCCGGACCCACGTTTTTTTTTTAATTAATTAAAATTTAAAAAAAAATTAAAATTTTTTTTGGAAATTAATATGTATTTATATTAGCAAAGTAAATGGGCATTTGAAGACAAAATAAACAAAATTTCAAGTGTCAACACCATTATTATTTTTTTATAGTGACCAAGTTATCTTATATCACTAACTAAAAAACTTCTTTTATTTTTTATCAACTTTTAATTTGCCTTTCTTAGCTTATATTTACTAAAAATGATATGAAATTAGCAACCTTCATTTGTACTACCTAGCAAATTTTCTGCAATTAAATTAACAATAGGTTTTGGGTAACCTACTCGTCTCACTGGCCGACCTTGACCCCTATTATTTGTTGGTCATATCTAGTATTCAGAGTTTGCCTCAATTTGGTACCACAATTCTGATCAACCTTTATTTATTCTTTTTAATTTTCTAACTTGTTTTATCGTTTACCTACTTTTTTTGTCTTGCTTACAACTTTTTTAAATTTATTTACTATTCCAACTCCAACTCTTATTGGAGTTAGTTATTGACGTATATTTGTTGTTTCATATTTCTAGCTTCTCTAATCTCCAGCAAGAAAAATTCTATTATCTTTTACCATCTACTATTTATCTTTTCTAATACACTTATCAACTGTTATATGCAATCATCGACTTTTTTGTATAACTTACCAACTTTTCTTCAATTAACTTACCAAATAATTTTGAATTACTAACTCTTGTGTGAGTTGCTTACCAAGGTTTATTTTGTTTTAAAAAAATAATTTTTTGATTGAATTACCATTTGCCTTTTTTTATCAATCTTTTTCTACAGTTAAGTTATTAACTACTTCTGAGTAATCAACTATTATTTAAGTTAGTTACCAAAATTTATTCTTCTCTTATCTTTTTACCAAGTCTTATGTTGACCAACTATTTTATGAATTAAGGAACTTAATTGAGTGCCTTACCAACTTTTTTTCTTGTTAATTAATTCAATTTAAAAAGTTGGCAAATTTAAAAAAGAAAAAGCTAATAAATATTAATAACTACTTGGAATGAGAGTTGGTCTGTTTGATTTCTTAATTGGAAAAAAATTATAAGCGATTTAAATTAAAATTTTATAGTTTTATATAAGAGCTAGTAAATTTAAGGCATACTTAAGAAAGATATATAAAAATGGCAACCACTACATCCACCTCATTTATTACTAAAACTGCCCCTTGATATACAATTGACCAAAATATCTTTCAAACTAAATATTGAACTTTTTAACTGTTCTCTCTCTATCTCCTTGTGGCAAGATCTCACTCTCCCTCCAATTATTTTGCTCAACCAAGATAAGGAAAGAGGTTCATGAAGGAAAAATACATTGATTTTACTATTTCTTACCGACTCTCTTGATACCTCAAAGCTTCAAACGAACTTGCCCCTGCTCCTTACCCCATGTCGAGCCCATCATAGCATGCCACCACCATATCCCACTTCATTCTTCGGTGAGTCACCCCTACCGTCACATCACAATCATCCCTCTTCTCCCTCGAATCCTATTTGCTGGTTCTGCATCTCTCAGCACAATCGCCGCATCGACGCCTTGGCCTTCAACCACCTCTCCTCCCCACCTCCAGCTCCAATTCCGAGCCACTATAACCTCGAGTTAAGAGCTCATTCGGAGCCCCATATGAGAGGGGGGGGGGGGGGGGGGGGGGTGTGTTTGAGGTTGGGGGGCTCTTAGGCGGCATTAATAGCAAGTGACATTTTCTCTTGAGCATCTCTTTGCTCATTTTGGTCAAGCGAAAAAACAATATATTCAAGTTGCAATAAAAGCATCAACTTAATGGAGGGATAGTGAGATCCTATCATGAGAAGAAAAATGGAGAACAGTTAAAAGAGAGAAGGATACTAGAAGTATCATAAGTTTAGTACCAGAATTTTCCACCGGCTCACTTAAATGCCAAAATTAGAGAAAAACGATCACTTAAGTACCTCCAACCAAAAATTCCGACTGAAAAAATTACGTGGCTTTTATAATTAAAAATTTTATTTGAGGTGGTATTTTGTCCACAATAAAGTAATCACTTTTTCATTAAAATTAACACTAAAGTGATTACTTTTTAACAACGATCAGTACTCAAGTGATCAATTTTTCAAAACGATTGATACTAAAATGGTCACTTTTTAACCTGTTATATGATGTTGTTTAGAGGTTATATGCTAATTGGGCATACTGACGAGCCACTTAAGATCGAGAAACAAATAAAATATGGCAACGTCGGATTTCCGATGACTTAGATCGGAATTGGTATTTAAGTGATTTTTTTTAAAATAAGTGGCACTTAGGTAATTCAAAAAAAAAAAAACTTTTAACACTAAAGCGAGCACCGTACACAACTTATGACACTTCTAGTATCCTTCTTCCATAGTTAAGTGTTTAATTTTTAATTTGAAGGGTATTTTTGTCAATTATTTACAAAAGCGTTAGTTTTAGCAAAATATGGGATGGAAATAGCAACTACCATAAAAATTGGTAAAAAATAGGAGAATTTTTTTGTGAAAATTATCATAAAAGTTATAAACCTACTGCACTTGTGCTCATTTAGTCTTTAAATATTTCAATTTGGTCAATTTAGTCTTAAACATTTTGATAATTTGCTAATGTAGTCCATCCTGCTAATTTTGATTAGAAATCGTTAATATGGATGCCAAGCTTCCTATAGGGCATGACCAGCATTGGCGTGGACTTTTATTTTATTTTTCAGAATTTTTTCTTTTCTTTTTTCCTCTTCTTTGTTTCTTTCTTCTCTCACTTTTCTTTCTTTTCTTTTTTTTTTTCCATTATGACAAACAAGGGTTGCTGAAGCTTGTTGGCCACCAGGGGAGGACCGCAAAACCCGCACTAGCCACTAGCAAAGGTCACGACACTAGCACTGATGTGGGCCTTTTTCTTTTCTTTTATTTTATTTTTCAGAATTTTTTTCTTTTCTTTGTTTCTTTCTTCTTCTTCTTTCCATTATGACAAACAAGGGTTGCCAATGCTTGTTGGCCACAGGGGAGGGCCGCACAACTCGCACCAGCCACTAGCGAAGGTCGCGGCCCCTGTCTCCTCTCGTGGGGGCTTTTTGTGTGCTTGCATCCACCCATCATCCGCTCCAACGCTTCCACAAGACACTTGGCCATTGAAGGCCCACTGCCAAAGCAACAAAATTGAGTCAACACTAGGCACACAAAAAATCCGACGTACGGACCCCTAGAGTGCCAAAACTTGGCACATGGGGACACTTAAGTACCAAAAGTTACAAAATGTATACTTAAGTGCCAACGGCGACAAAATCTGACCAAAATGCTGACATAGCACTTTTTCGGCGATTTGAGGTCGAAACGGTGTTGTTTTGGGGTGCTGATATGGCCAAATAAGCCCAAACAACATCGTTTTGATCAAAGTTTAATTTTTAATATAAATATTAAAAGCGAAAATTTTAAAAAATTAAAAAAGAGAGGGGTAGCAGCCTGCTTGTGGCTGCTGCCCCATCACCAGTGGGACGGCGAGGCCGAACGCCGGGAGAGGGCAACGACCCTCTCCTAGATCTGGGAGAGGGTCGACGCCCTCTCCCGACGTCTAGCGAGGGTTGGACTTGCACGAGGGCCACCGACGCCTGCACGAGGGCCGACGACCCTCACCCAGGCCGAGGCGAAGGCGATCGACCCTTGCCCATATCTGGGAGAGGGTCGCCGCCCTCTCCCGACGTCTGGCAAGAGCCATCCGACCCTCGCCGTCCATCACCGCTGCCCCACCGGCGATGGGGCGGCGGCCACAGGCAGGCTACTGCCCATCTTCTTTTTTTTTTAAATTCGCTTTTAATATTATTTAATTAACATTTATGTTAAAAAAAATAAATTTTGGCCAAAACGACGTCATTTTGGGCTGATCTAGCCACATCAACACTCAAAACAACATCGTTTTGGACTTATTTGGACATGTCAACATCCAAAACGACATCGTTTCGACCCCAACTCACCGGAAATGTATCACGTCAGCATTTTGGCCATATTTTCTCGCTGTTGGCATTTAACTTATCATTTTTGTTTCGATCTTGACACTTAAATGTACATTTTGTAATTTTTGGTACTTAATGTCTTCTCGTACCAAGTTTTGGCATTTGGGCTATATTTATGCCCAAAAAATCCAGAGAGAGAATAGAGACCAAAGCAAGGTCTTTCCTTCGCAGTCTTGGCTTCACGACTCCTCCCACCGCGGCGCTGTGCTTCCGCTTGCTACAACGCTTCCCTCTCGTTCAAGCTGCAACGCTGCACCCCGCACTGGACCGAGACAACGAGCCACTGTCCTGATCTTCACCACCACGACGTTGGGTGCTCCCGCGACACCAGCTTGGTCGAGTCCATACGGCAGCATCGCAGCAGCTGCCCTTGAGTCGCTTTTGAAGGCACGTGACGGTCACGTTTGCGCCCACACCAGAGCAGCCCTCGTTGTTGAGTCCAGGGAGCTCTATCGTCACATCAGCTGTCCACCGCAGAGCAGCGAGTTTCGGGCAGTGCTCGGCCAAGCAAGTGTGCTCCAGCGAATTCCCACCGACAATCCAACCGCGAGCTGCGCCCTTGTCGCTCGGCCATGAATTTCAGTCAAGATTTTCCCGCGGCCACAATAAGTCCCTGCAGTGCTTTGATATCCGTGACTATCCTCTGCTGAATTTTCTTTTACAGGCTTCCAGGCGGTCATAAAGAATATACAAAAGAAGCAATTTGGCGGTGGGGTCTTGAAGGGCGAAACAGGAAGTGGAGATTGGGAAAGCAAAGTGATGGGGGACACTGTACTCTGCCACGTTTGGAGACCAAGAATTGCATGACTTGTTTTCTTCACCATGCGTGCAAAGTGAAGACATTCGGCCATTGTTCCTCTGTAAATTGTTGCTGTGCACGGTCTCACCCTCGTCCGTGATTTTCATTGTTGTCCGTCGTCTCCAAGTCTTATATTGGCACGATCGAAAAGTTTAGAACTAAACAGACCGCCCTAAAATAGGTTCAAGACTTTTTGGACAATTTTTTCGACATTTGAAGATTTATCTAGTAGGAACAAGGATGTAGCGCCCATTTTTCCATGTTAACAAAGTTGAGT
Source organism: Corymbia citriodora subsp. variegata (assembly GCA_014858505.1). Lineage (NCBI taxonomy): Eukaryota > Viridiplantae > Streptophyta > Magnoliopsida > Myrtales > Myrtaceae > Corymbia > Corymbia citriodora. The sequence continues at coordinate 12,748 of MU089920.1, forward strand.
CTCATGTGAGATGAGACAAAAACAGCGTCTTCTCCACGGCAGTCGACTTGTTGACGTTTCAAATGGGCGATCATACATACAAAGATGAACTCAAGTTTTCAAGTGGGAGGCGAACTCATTCGACAGTTTGCCAAGTCCATACCCCGCAAATTCATTAATCCTTCTTTGAATAAGCCTACAATAGGTCTCTTTATTTATCTAACTTGGAATTGGCTCCACTAAGCTTTTAACTTGTACAGTCTAATCGTATGCAGTGTGCAATTAAGTTGGGTAGCTAACGATTTTAAGTGGCTTTTCAGCCACTACTACATACATGCTTATGCAAAAGTTCCCATTTAATTTCCTAAAACCTTAACCAACAATTAGAAAAGAGAAATGTTTTGTGTGCACACAGCATATGGAAAACGAATAAAAAAAAAAAGGTCATACCAACTGTGATGAATTTGAGACATATTATTTTAAAGGTTAATACAATGAAAAAATCTCAAATTGGTACATTTATAATAAATTTATCTTAAACTAATTTTTCGACCATGAAAATCCCTAAACTGATACCCCCGTGACCAATTTACTCTCTATTAATATATGCTAAATTTTACCGCCAAATTGCTAAGTCGGATGACACGTGGTAATTGACATGTACACTAATTTAGAGTTTAACCCTCCGTTTGTCACAAGTATACTAGTATGAAATTTTTTTATGGTGTTCATCCAATTTAACGGAAACTAACGAATGATAAATTTGTCACAAATGTATCAATTTGAGATTTTTAGTGATCAAAAAATTAGTACAAGTATACCAATTTGGAGTTATTGGTGGACAAAAAATTAATTTTGGATAAATTTATCACGTGCATCAATTCGTGATTTTCCATAGTATTAACCCATATTTTAAATACTTTATCTTTGTTTCACTTTGGCCGATCAACCATATTGGACATATAAAATGTGAGCCAAAATCACAATTGGTAGTTCAGATATTAAAAATTGTAGGATGAAAATAATCGGCGAAAGAAACGAATTACCTCTTCGATGCGCAATAAAGAGATTACCCCAGGAACATATATTAAATCCCGAATGAACGATGGACGATACGACTTCACGTTGGTCCGAATACAATCACGAGGAAAGTATTCACATTCCACAGCGTTAATGCCTATTGTTTCTCAAAGTAAATGATGGAACCCTTGAGTGTTTTTCTTTTGATTGAGAGGATTCTCTTTCTCTCAATTTCGTTCGTTAGCAGTTACTTTTCTGAAGTTATCATTTATACTTTTCTTGAAAAATAACCACTCATACCCCATCAAAGGGTACCTCTCTAAAATACATTATATCATAAGCAATAGGTGTCTTTTGGACATACCCCATCATGAATGTACCAAAATGTAACAAAAATTGTTTTGTGCTTAGTAACGTGACTAATCGTACTTGTCATCATGCATGCAAGATAATTTGCACAAACCTTTTCCTTTATACTTTGTGTATTCAATGAAATTCGAAAATAATTTATATAAATCAAGCTTTTAAAAAAAATGATTCCATTAACAATGAAGTCAATCTTATGCACAGGTTGCCAACTTGACGAGGGCACTCAACATGAGGACCTCCAAAAAATCTTTGCCCCAGTCACCAAGTTAATTCGTTATATATACGTTCTTACTTCATCGTTTCCTTTGCCAAAACTCCAATCCTTTGCAGAAAAATCCTACGCATTGTGAAGATGAAACTCCTTGGAATGAAGTCTATTGCCCTTTTGCTGGTGATCCGGAGTACCAACTCGCACGCCATTCCCTTTTGCAATGGCCCATGTCAAACTCTCGACAATTGCCAAGGCCAATTGGTAAAAATTAAAAAAGTTTAAGATTAAATTGACAAAATGTGAAAAGGTTTAAGACTAAATTGGCAAAATTGAAAGATTTATGACTGAATTGATAAAACTGTAATAGGTTTAGAACTTTTTGAACAATTTTCCCTGCTATTTATATATTCAAACTTCTCATCAAATGTATTAGCATAAAACAAGAGTTGTTCATGTGATTTCCATATATCTCTGATTTTGTAGGAAAACTTTCAAAAAAAAATCATAATTCTATTGCAATTGTACCGATTAAGTCACAAATTTTTTTTTTGTCAATTGAGTTTAAACATTTTGTATTTATGTCAATTCAGTCTATTCGATCAATCTTAGCCCGCAGGCACTAATGTGGACACTAGCCATACCATATGGCACCACAAATGCTAACATGAACAATTTTTAATAATGTTTTATCAAAATTTTTATTTATTTTTATTTTTCCCTTTTTTTCTATATTTTTTTTTTGTTTTACTTCCTTCTTCCTCTAGTCACCTATTCTACATGACTTGCCTGAGGCCGGCAAGGTCCCTCGCCAACCTTGCCTTCGGTAGGTCACAACCGACAATTGACATGAGGAAGAACGAAGGGAAGAAAAAAAAGGAAAGATAAAGAAAAAAGGAAAAAGAATAGAAAAAATTAATAAATTCGAAAAAATATTAAAATATTATTAAAAATTATCAACATCATCATTGGTGGTGCCATATAGGATGGCCAAAGTCCAAATCCATGCCAGCCAGTAAAAATTAGACGCATAGACTGAATTAGCACAAATACAAAAGATTTAAAACTCAATTAACTAAAAAAAATGTTTATGACTGAATTGATATAATTGTAATAGACTTATGATTTTTTTGATAATTTTGCCAGAATTTTGCACTTGAACTCATTTGTTGGCCTTTTCAAAGGCAATCTCTCCGAGCAAGCAAATTGGCGTACACCTATACATTACAAAGGAAACCACCAAGAGATCAAGTGCTATTAGTTGCATGACGATCCAATTGTTCAAACGCTCTGGATTTTGGGTTTTGCTAGGTAATACCAGATGAGGTGAAGATGGATCATTGGATCTGCATTGCATTGCATTGAGCATTCAAAGTTTTTATCTTTGTGAGAGTGGAGAGAAAGTTTGGGCGGAAAATGGAGTAAATTTCAAAATATTTATGAGATGGGAAGGATGAAAGTTTAAAACCTCTAGTAATTTTCTCTCAATATTTCCCAGATTTTATTAATTTCTTCTTCCGCATTAACTCCTTTACACCTCCAAGTCGTTCTCCATCGCTACAAATTTTGCATAGTCTTAGAACAAGTATTGCATGGACTTGGAAGGAATATATCACGCGAATACATTTAAGGACTTCTGAGACCCACTAAAAAACAGGAATTTTAGAATTAAAGACTATCTTTGCCCTCTAGCTCCCCTGCTGCACCGTCACTAGCCGCCTCCTCTCGTCGCCAAGCTGTTGCATGCTTAGAGCGGACGAGGCAGCGGCAAGCCTGAGATTTCAGAGGAACGAACTGAGCTTCAATTGTGCCCTAGATCTAAGATCTAAGGGTCGAATCAACCTTAGATCGAGGTGAGCGCTTGAGGGAGGAAGCAGCATTAAGACAAACTTACAAGTAAGGCCACCCTTCTTATCGGAAGGAAGAGGTAGGCGTTCGAATCCTCACCTTTTCAAGGAGTTTGGGGTGGAAATAATTTAGTTTCAGATATAGATTTCGACTCTCATACTCTGCAAAAAAATAAAACAAAAGTCTAAAAGTGAGAATTAGAGTCGGAGCAAAGTAGAATCAATCAAAAAAGTTACGAAAATTTCTTAAATTAACAAGGGCTCACATATATGATTATTGGAGATAGTCCCCACCTGATCTAACGATGCATGTGAGTTAAAGCTCGTGTGCACTAGCCAGGCAATACCAGCTCTTAAGTTAGGACAAATGAACATGTGGCGTTAGTAGGTTTATCTCATAGGAACAAGGATGTAGCATGAATTTTTCCATATTATGAACATCGAGTCTCATGTGAGAACGGCGTCTTCTCCACGGCAATCGACTTCTTGACGTTTCAAATGAGCGATCATTCACAGTTGAACTTGGGTTTTCAAGTGAGGGCAAACTCGTTCAACAGTTGCCAAGTCCATACTCCGCAATTAGTTTTTTTTTTTTTTAAATAAGTCCAAAATAGGTCCCTTTACTTAGCTAATTTGAAACTAGCTCCCCTGAGTTTTTAATTTGTACAATCTTGTCGTATGAAGTGCCCATTTAAGCAGGGTAACGGATGATTTTATGTAGGTTCTCAGTCACTACTACGTACATGCTTATGTATAAGTTCTTATAAATTTCCTAAACCCCTAATCAATAAGTGGAGAAAAGAGACATGCTTATGCTAGTGAATGAATTTATGAAAAAAATCATAAAAATTAGAAAAAATGCAATAAATTGTATATGTCAACATTGGCCATACCAAATAGGACGGCTAGAACTAATTAGACAATCATGTCAACAAATTCTAGTCAAAATTAGCTAGAATGATTAAATTAACAAATCGCCAAAAGGTTTAAGGTTGAATTGGTACAATTGAAAAATTTAAGACTAAATTAGCAAATTGTCAAAATGACTAAGACTAAATTAGCAAATCCTTAAATGATACATTTGGTCATCTGGATTTCTAATTAGGATATGACTAGATAAGATAGGATAAGAAATATAAGAATTGTTATAACTTATCCATCGTCCAGTGAACCGCAGTAATAAATTTGAAAATGCTTATGTATAAGTTCTTATAAATTTCCTAAACCCCTAATCGATAAGAGGAGAAAGATACATGCTTGTGACACGGCCCAAGAGAGTTGAGCCCGGGACACGGACAGAATTCGACCATCCACAGGCCCAGCTAAGGGACTCTCTTGAGCCCGTGACTGTTCAGTTCCAAACGATCGTCCTGTCCCGTTCGTCTTTTCTGCTCGTCCCTTGTGGCTAGAGGATCAAAGGATTTCTTGGGGTTCCAAGGCCTGGTCATGCAGACTGGCCATGGCAAGCTATCTTTGAACTATCCCATGCATTAGACTCTACTGTAGCCTTGTAATCATTGTGTATATTTGAATATGGCCGTTGAATCGATGAGAGGATCGACGGACCAAATTAGTTCAGCTCTTGTATAAATAGGGGACCCTCACCCCATTTGTAAGTTGTTTGATCAGAAGTGAATACACGTCCCTTTACTCTCAAACACTGTTCTGGTCAAGTGAGTGATCGAAAGGCTGACTTAGGATCATTCATAAGGCTGCACGGGTGCGATTTGTTTATTGTGAATCGACCGGCCCATGACACGTGCCAATGAATGAATTTATGAAAAATCATAAAAAAAAAAAATGCAATAAATTGTATATATCAGCATCAACCATGCCATGTAGGACAGCTAGCACTAACTAGACTGTCACGTTAACAAATTTCGCCCAAAATTAACTAGAATGATTAAATTAACAAATCGCCAAAAAGTTTAGGATTGAACTGACACATTTGAAAAATTTAGGATTAAATTAGTAAATCGTCAAAATGATTAAGAATAAATTAGCAAATCCTTAAAGGCTACATTTCTAATTATGATAGAACCATATAAGATAAAGTAAGAAATATATGAATTGTTATAACTTATCCATTGTTTAGTGAATCACAATAATAAATTCAGATATATTCACATTATATCATGTAAAGTAAGACAATATTTCAAAGTAAATGAACCTAAAAGTTGCACAAACGGAGATAGTAAAAATCTCTCGTGACACTTTTGCCTATTTCATTTTTATTCTCTCTTTTTTAATTATTTTCTTTTTTCCCCTTCCATCAATCTCTAATAAAATTTAATTAAATAATAAATTGTACTGATATACCTAAAATACTAAAATACATAAAATATGTAATAAATATAACTATATTGAATTGATATTATTAACTAGAATTAAATTTGAATATATAAATAATATAAGATTAAATTAAAATAACTAGATTGTTGTTATTTTTTCTTATTTTGAATTTCTTATAACCACATCATCCTCTTCACAGCGGGTTAATTTAAGAAGAATGTTATTCGAGAAAAATAGCTTTCCAATTAAAGATATTAGAAATCATATCCACGTTTATTATATCTCTCCCATGAGATAATCTTATCCGAACTATATCTATTTTATATATAACTTTGTTGTGTATTAAGTAAGCACCAAACGTAGGATATAATAAATTTCATCCTATCCCGAATTTTATTCTAACCGCCAAATACAACTAAAAGATTTAGAATCAAATTGGCATAATTGAAAGTCTAAAACTAAATTGACTGTTATATGATAGGTTCAGGATTTTTTGGACAATTTTTCTGATGTTTGAAGGTTTATTTCATAGGAACAGCACGCATTTTTCCATGTTAACAAAGTGAAGTCTCATTTGAGATGAGACAAAAACAGCGTCTTCTCCGTGGCTGTCGACTTCTGGACGTTTCAAATGGGCGATCATACACAGATGAACTCGAGTTTTCAAGTGGCGGACGAACTCATTCAAGAGTTGCCAAGTCCGTCATTCTCTGCAAATTAATTAGTCTTTTTTTTAATAAGCCCGCAATAGGTTCCTTAATTTATGTCATTTGAAATTGGCTCCGCTAAATTTTTAATTTGTACAATCTCCTCGTATGAAGTGTGCAATTAAGCTGGGTAGCTAACTATTTTATGTGGCTTCTCATTCACTACTACATACATGCTTATAAGTACCCAATTAAATTCCTAACCCTTAATCAAGAATTAGAAAAAACAGAAATGTTTGGTGTGCACATATCATATTGGGAAAAAAAATGTTATATTGACTGTGATGAGTTCAAGACATATATTATCTTAAAAATTAATACAACTGAAAACCCCAAACCGGTACGAATATGAAAAATCTACCTCAAACTGATATATTTGTGACAAATTTACCATATGTTAATTTACGTTAAATTTTTCTGTTAGGTTGCTAAGCTGAATGACAGATGACTGTTGATAGATACATCAATTTAGAGTTTAACTATTCATTTGTCACAAGTGTACTAGTTTGAAATTTTATGTAGTATTAATCAAATTTAACAAAAACTAACGGAGAGCAAATTTGTCACATATGTATCATCTTTAAGTTTTTAACAATATTATAGCTATACCAGTTTAGGGGTTTTTGGTAATCAAAAAATCAATATTGGGTAAATTTGTCACATACATTAATTCGGAGTTTTTTATGGTGTTAACCAATATATTAAATACTTATCTGTGTTTCACTTTGGCCGATCAACAGTAGCTGACCATATAAAATGAGAGCTAAAATCACAATTGATACTTCGAATATTATGGAACCATTTTATGCTCAGTATTGAGTAATCGTACTTGTCATCACGCGCGCAAGATAGTTTGCATAAACCTATTCCTTTATAGTTTGTGTATTCAATGAAATTCAAAAATAATTTATATAAATCAGGTTTAAAAAAAATGCTTCTATTAACAATGGAGTAAATCTTATGCACAGGTTGCCAACTTGACGAGGGCACTCAACATGAGGACCTCCAAAAAATCTTTGTCCCAGTCACCAAGTTAAATCGCTATAAATAGGTTCTAACTGCATCGTTTCCTTTGCCAAAACTCCAACTGACTGCAGACAAATCCAACATACTTTGAAGATGTACCTCGTTGGGATGATGTCGATTGCTCCCGAGCACCAATTCGCACGCCATTTCCTCGTGCAATGGCCCATGCCAAACCCTCGACGACTGCCAAGGCCAATTGATCTGCATCAACGGAATTTGCAGCGACGACCCCAATTTAGGCACTCAGATATGCGGCACCGGTGGTGGCGGTCAATTCGTGCCAACATCAGACGACGGAGGATGCGACTCCTCGGGCAACCTCCAATGTGATGGCACATCTTATCTCACGTTCACTTGCTCGCCCCCAGTGACTTCCTCGACCCAAGCCATCTTGACGAACAACGATTTCAGCCAAGGCGGCGATGGGGGAGACCCGTCTCAGTGCGATGAGCAATATCACAACAACTCGGAGCGAATCATAGCTCTATTGACGGGGTGGTTTGATAACAAATCACGCTGCGGGAAGATGATCTAAATAACATCTATCAAGACTGGAAGTAGCGTGACGGCCAAAGTGGTAGACCAATGCGACTCGATGAATGGGTGTGATGCGAGCCACGCTTACCGGCTGCCGTGCCAAAACAACATTGTCGATGGCTTGGATGCCGTGTAGAGTGCTTTAGGGCTTGATAAGAATGTAGGTGAAGAGTATGTGACTTGGTCAACGGTGTAGACAAAGGGAGTGAGATTAATGAAACTTAATTTAGAGAGTAGTAGCTCTCCAACATATGCATGATAAGACGAGGCGAAATTACAAAAACCCTCGTGATTGGGGATGGTACCCTTTGGTCCTGAACCATCCATCCGACTATCACACGTTACCTTTTTCGAACTTTGCTTAGCTCTTGTTCCTAGGGATAAGAGAATTTGAGTCAGACACTTTATCACGAATGCAATTATATTGATCCATTATTGTGAATGTTTTGCACAGACTTGACTCTAAAATTATTTGACAAACTCCGATTGATAAGCTCCCTCAAAATAGTTAAAACACTTGAAAGATACCAAGATACTGAGGTTATAGTTAAAAGTTCTGGTTTAGCGTGCCCCTAACCAGCAATGAATTTGGGTCCAAAGTCTAGAACTGATTACGATCCTAGAAGCCACCCCGCCCCGAGCAACAAGGGTCCTAAGTATTTTTGGCCGAGTTTAGACTAATGAATTTGGCCATGCTCAAGATTTGTATATAAAAATTTCATGATGGGTGAGCTTGGGTAAAAATTTAGGTCCAACCCAAAGATCTTGACCAATCTGAATCCGTGCAGCGATCACCTCTACTCAAGTCACCGCATATTAGACCACTAATGTTGAGACAACATTTTTTTGTGATAAGTTCAATTATGGCAAGGATTGTGACCCAAATTGTTTTATGATGTTAGTTTCACGACACTAATGTGTTTAAAAAACAGTCATAAACTTATTTCATTAATATCAATTCAGTTATAAACATTTCAATTAAATCAATTTAGTCTAAAACCTCTCATATTGGTAATACCTGAGTCCATTTGACCAAATTAGGTCAGAAATTCCTGATGTGAATGTCGGTCATCCTATGTGACATGACTAGTTCTAATATTGACTTTTTTTATGATTTTTAAATAACTTTTTGATTTTGATTTTTTTTCCTTTTCCTTTTTTTATTTTTATTTTTGCTGTTAAGGGCTAGTGGGGGCCACTAGCCACTAGGGGAGGGCCTACGGGCCATCTTCGGCCAAGGGCAAAAGCGAGGGTTTATAGCCCTCGCTTAGATCTAGGCAAGGGCCTCTCATCACATACAAGGTCGCAACCCTTGTCGCAATTAGCAAGGGCTTGTAGCCATCACTCATATCTAGGCAAGAGAGGGCAACAAGGGCTTCGCAACCCTCGGTGCAACCTAGACCTACAGTCAATGAGGGCTTCCAAGCCCTCACCTAGCCGCCAACCCTTAACAGCCCAAAAAAGAAGGCTAAGATAAGAAAAAATAAGAAAATTTCAAAAAATTATAAATAAATGAATGTTTATAAAAGCACCGCTCATGTCACATAAGAGAACGGCATTCACATCAATAATTTTTGAGCTAGATTAGCTGAATAGACTCAATTGGTACATATGTAAAAAGAATTATGACTAAATTGATTCAATTGAAAATTTTAAAACTTTTTTGGCACTTTTCCCTAAAATTTATGTCTCCATTCTTATTTTATCCTTGGAATGCAAGTCATGTGTAAGACATCGGCAAAAAAAATGGAGACTACATTGTAAGAATTGAGACCTAATTTTCAAGCACGCAAGGGTCATGAAAGTATGCCATAAACAATAATTCAGGTCACAATCCTTGCTCATAATTAAAATAAATCGCCAATAAATATTGTCATGGCATTAATTGTCTAATATACGGGAACTTGAATTGGGATAATAATTCACTGCATCAATAATATATGTGAAACCTAAGTAGATCTTAAACCGACCTTCAAATAGGTAGATTTCAAGTTCAAAGATGTACAGTGTAAAAATGAGGAACATGTTCCAACGAATAGATTCAGAATTGCAAGTGAAACCCGAAACTGCTCACTCTTAAAAAATGTTGACACAACTCTTTCTTTTTTCTTTTTTTTCTTTTTTTTTCATTTTCTCCATTTCCGTGTGTGCTCGCCATTGTCACTGTTTATTTTCTTCACTGCGTGAATTTAGGGTTAAAGCTCAACGCCGAATTCAAGTCCAAAATTGTCGAGCTCAACCTCTAACTCTCAGTTCGAGCTACCTGCCACGACCAGAGCTCGATGCTCAAATTTGAGGTCAACCTCAAGCCACAAGCAGAAGTCGGCCCAAATGGCATCGAACTCAAGCTGCACGGGCGAAGCCTGCTCAAATTTGAGACTCAAGCTCGAAGCCACAATGGAACTCGTGGTCAAGATCGCAAGCTTTGAGCTCAAGCAACCATGGCTACTACATGCTTCAAGCTCAAACCGTGGCCATATGCTTCGACTTTAGATCTACTAGAGATGTATAAAGTGGATCAATTGAGCTCCGGCAGAATTTTCTATCAACGGGTTTAGTTCCAAATTAAGGTACTTATAGATTTTTTTACTTAGGGTATTAGGTATCGCTGCAAATAGTGTGTGATTCTTTACGTCAAGAATGCACGGGTTTGAATGGTGGGCAGTTTCTGAATATTCATTAAACTGAAGAAGAAGATTATACTTAATAGGAAGATGATGAAGATGGCTATGGCAAAGAGACGAGGTACGAGAGGAACGAAAGAAGAAATTTTATGCCATTTTTTCTTCTTTCATTTTTTGATGAGAATGATGAAAGAGAATATGATGATGGGAAAGGGACAAGGATAATGGGAAGAAAAATTAGACAAAGCCACGTCATTATTTTTTCATGAATCAAATTGATGGAGTTAATTTGTGAAAAGTTTACGGATTTAATTTTAATTTTTAAAAATTTTAAAATTCAATTAAACTTTTATAATAAATTTAAGACTTTTGATTCATTTATCTCTCTAATAAATAACTACTAATAAGGAAATACATAAGCAATAAATTCGTTTTTTACTCTTTTCTATCAAATTTTGCTTGGGCATTCTGATTAATGGATCCCTAGAGTTCACCCTTTATTGTATGGTCAGTAAAGGTAATTAACGAACAGGCGGTCTGCTAGGCCTACTCAAGCCCGCATAGGCCTGAAAGATATATGGCAGGTTTTAGGGATGTTCTTACCAAAAAAAGTCCAACCCGCTCATCTTCAACCCAGCCCAGGCTGACAATTGTTGGATAAGTTTTTGTAAAGGATGGGCTTGAAACACATTAAGCTTGATCTTCAAACCCCACCTGACAAGAGCCCTCCCAATGATCAGTTCTGTGAAACAAATTTATCATTCAACATATGATTGTCCTTGAATTCCTAGAACCTTAACTAATGACTAATCATTGAGTAATTATTTACTAAGGAGGCTTGATAATCAAACGCTCAGTTTGCGTACAGATGAAAATGTGAGGTTGGGTTTTTGATTGGACAAAGGAGATGAATGATTAGAGAGAGAGAGAGAGAGAGAGGACGTCCTAATGACTACATTTTACTGCTAGAAGCTACTTCAGCACATCAGCTTAATACAAATTTGTTACAAAAAAGAATTCAGAGTAAATGAGTACAATTAGGAGTTTTGGACAACTTGAAAGCCGATCATATGATCTCATCTTTTCTTTCTTCCACATGTCCATTGGTGTCTAGTTATATTCTAGTGAGCAATCCAATGATATGCAGGTATTGTAAGTCTATACTTGAAAGTCCCAATGCCAAAACATAATACGAATTTATAGCCTGTGAAGAAAAACAAGCATACTATTCAAAAATTCAAGAAAAGGTATTGCCTTTTGCTTGAAAGAAAATAATAACCCGAGACTTATATACTCAAGGAAAATATCCACATCGCCTTTTTCCAGCGTAACTTGTGTTCTTTGATGTATGACCTAAGTGTCCTTATGACCTTTAATTCCAAGGACTTCCTCAGGTTCACAGGGGATCCGTAAGTTGGTCCTGTAGCTAGCTCCATTACCCAACTCAATCATACTCAATTGAAACAAAGTACTATGCTATAAAATGACATCAGTTGGCCAGGCTCATAACCTTGGCAGGCTTTGATCCCCAGGCTCTGAACCAACTGTGGTGTGATGTCATTCTGAAATAAACAATATGGCATGTACGATGAGTGAGAGTACCTTACTTGCAATTTCAACAAACAAATACTCATCACTGAAAGGGGCCATGTGTATGCTCCAAGAGCAATAATCGGAAACATCAGAGAGATGGAATTGATATATATTCCCTAGCCGCGTCGCAATCACATATGTGAGCAAAATAACCAGCAAAGACAATAGTGCATGGGCAGGTATATTGCCTTCTCTTGAAGTTTTATTCATGCACTCTTCAGTCTCAAGTCTTGACCATGGAATCCAAGACCATTGTAGGGGATTATCTAGGAAAATAACCTTTTAGCAAAGACATTAGTCTTGTCACACATTACCTGCACTTAGTAAAATGTTTGTCAGCTCATTGAGGCATGCCTTGAAACAAACAGCAGCAGCATCCTAGCTCTGAACCATTCCGTGGAATCCACACCTATAGGAGGTCTCCAGATGAGCTTACCAGCAATTTCTCAATCATGATGGATGCTCCAAAAAAAGAAAAATTAGCATTTGGACAGTCTTCTGATCAGCCACGCTAGCATTAACAGAAATGCCAACATCATATGGTACGCTGTAAGAAAACAGACACCCAATGAGCTTCATTGGTGGGTTCTTTGATGCACAGAAATTATAAGGGACATCATATATAATAGCATAGCAATATCACATCATAGAAAATGCTAAAAATTGTTACTCAGTAGCGAGTCAAAGTCCATCAACTGCCCTTTAGTCCTTTTGATGGTAACCTCTAAATAGGTCACTAGGGGAGCTGCACTAACTGTGATTCCTAATCCCAAGAGCTAAAAAAAAGTTGTGATTTGCCCTTGCATTTTGCATCCAACAACATTGCACGGCTTTGTTTCTTTTTATAGGTTTTCATTCATGAAGCCCATCAAAACGGTGTCCTTTAAACCTAAGCAAAATCTCCTCTTCCTAGAACATGTTCAGAAACTGGAACAAATGTTCAACGTGTGTGCCCCATGACAAATTGGTACCCTGCCAAGCTGAAGCAACCTGCTTCAACATTATCTTCTTGTGTGCAGGAGACTAAAGCCAAGAGACGTGACAAATTGCTCGATCAGTCAACAACCATGCAAGAATCACCTCTGACTTGGTTATTGAAAGCCAATTTAACTCTCGATTAGAACATGAAATTCAACTTAATAAGCCACTAACCAGCATGTTCCTCTGTAATTGCTGTTAAAAAGCTAATAAACAAAACAAAAATACTGACTTATATTATCCAGAGAAAAAATCATACTTTTCAAAGATCCAAGAAAAAGTGCAGACTTTTGCTCGAAAGATAATAATTATCCATGGACCAATTCCCTCTAGGGAAACATAACCCTGTTTCTCAAACAAGGGATCAAAACAGCCTCTCTAGCTAAGACATTAGTCTTGTCACATATATTACCTGGGCCGGCTTTGCTCCCCACGCTCTGAACTAACTGTGGTGTGACATGATTCCGAATCGGGCCAGCGGATGAGGAGTAACTGAGCACGGCCAGACCGAGAGGGCTTGTGGCAGTATTATTCTGGCCAACAATGTTGGTCATGATCAAGTAATTTCGCAACGGATTTTGATTGGCTTTGACCAAGACGGAGTATGTCCTGCCCGAGTCGACGAGCAAGTTTTGGACTGGCTCTACATAGTGCCCATATGCTTCAACTACAGTAAGATTGTGACACTGCAAATCAAAGATTGAGGCCCTAAGTAACAAAAAATGAAGGGTTGCTTCATCTTGCAAATCTATCGCCGAAAGTTCTTCAATCTAGTAGTCCTTAAAAATACCGAAAAAGCCCGAAGTATATGATCCAGAAGCGGACACTTCATTATGGGAAGCAAGGAAATAAACAAACCAGTGGAATGATTCATCAGTTGTAATGAAAGTATACCTCAATCTGAAAGCAGAGAGTAGATTTAGCGGTCAAGCTAGAAATTTTGAGGCGATATGTTTTACCAGGGACAACCTTCCAGTGCGAATATTCAAAATTGTTCGGGTAACAAGCCGTTGGGTGTGAGCTTGGAGTGGTCAATTCGGCACAATCCAACTTTCCCTTCCTGGGAATCAGCAGCAACTGCAATCCAAGCAACAAAAAGAGAATGAAAAGAACATGACAAATATGTAAAACTGGTGCTTTAAGTCCTTCATAATTGACGAAATCAAATTAAATCAATCACCTCAGAGTCCGCTGCAAAACTGTAATTGCTTCTGTAGTACCGGTCATCAAGGACAATGCTCATGTCATAATCGTAAGTGACTGTCTCGGCTGGTAATATCTCAATTAAACCTCGCAGGCCATCATTTTTTTGCTTGATATAAGAAGAATAGTACTGAGATTTTCCAAGCTGCAATGAACCATAAAACTATAATGACATGCCTTCGCAAGATAAGAATAACCTCACATGAACATGGGCGCATCACTTTTAGTTTCAGGCTTCATAAAGTTCCTCGCATGAAATCGTGTGAATGATCATTTCCAGTAAAATCATTTTCATTGAAAACACTATTAGATTGCAACTCGAACTTTCCTGGAAAATTAGGAAAGTACTTAGGACTCACCCGATCTGCGATTAGATGATAGATGAAAGCTTTTCCAGGCCGAATGGGACCACGAGCGACACCCTCTATTCCATCAAACCCTAGACTTTCAATCTGCAATTCAATCCAATCCAATCCAAACTCATAATCTCCACATTACAATCTTCATCGAACACACTACAGAGAGCCTTCACAACACAGTTTCCAATCCATACCTGTCGAACCCCATCCCAGTGGATCGAGACAATCTCCCCCATCCTGTTAGTAACTTTCACAAAGACATGGTCTGCCAGATTCACCTGGATAGTAGGGCCCGGGGACTTTCCATTAATGGTGACAATCTTGTAGTGGTCCCTGGATCTGAGCTCGCGCCTCACCTCCCAATTGTAGAATCGCCGTCCAGCCTTCGCCGATTCTATTGTCGTGATAAAGAGAAGCCATAGCAAGGGCCTCCAGAGATACATCTCTCGCACTCACCGAAACCTAGCTGCGTGCGACGGATGGAGACTGCGATCGGGATTCACAGAATTAGGGCCGTCGTCGATTGAGCGAAGAAGAAGAAGCTGATCGGTGACGCCAACACAATCAGATCGACGAGGGGGAAACAAATGATCACAAAATCACAACATGATGCAAAATTAGATGTAGTAGCATAAAAGTTTATGAAAGAAAAAGCTTGCAAATGCAAGCTTAACTGCATAATTTCAAATTGAGATCACTTTTGTGAAGGGCTGTCTAAAAACGAACCAACTTACACAATCAAATAGTAGGCATGCCAGTCTTCCCAACCCAAAAAGAGGAAAAGAAGCTCACTGATTTGAAATCACCAAATTTAGATACATTTGTTTCCTACATGCAATTGACTATACATTCTTTTAGCTGCAAAATGAAGGTTGAATCATGCCGGAGCATTGAGAAACTTAAACTATTAAAGACCATTAATGAGGCTATTAAAGACATAGACACTTCATCAGTTTCAAATTGATAACCCAAGAACATAGACAGAAAATGGACAAACAGGAAAAGAAAGGGAAAGAATTAAGGTCAACAAGAGACAACAACACAAACACACGCACATAGAGATGGAGGCATGCCGATGCTGGCAGTACCTGTCGCTACGAAAGGAAATGAACGAGTCTAACTTGTCCTACAAGGAAAAAGGGAACCAGCAGGAGAGACGGTAGATGAATTCAACAACATGAGCAATGAATTCAATAACATGAGATGGTTTGAGACCTGAAGAAGAGTTCCCATAACTAATTATCAATTATCTTCAATGATTCATCCACATGAACTCACCGGACTCTCTTTCAAAAAAGCTCCGCCAATCTGAAGAAGCCTGAACTTACATTAACAAGAGGTGGAGCTCGCCTATACTGCTGACTCTCTTCAATTACTTCAAATGGTTGGTCAATATGCTACATAAGGAGGAAAGAAATTCATCTAGCACTATCTAAATGTATGTGTTGAATTATCTTGTTTTCTTGACCTAATACAGTTGTGCTGCATCTCGAGCCTTTGAATAAGTCCTGCGAACAGAATCCCAAATCTCCTTTGCAATTTTGAGAAACATACATGTATCACTTATGACCGGATCCATCGAATCCCATAGCCATGACATGATCATTGAATCTGCTTCATCCCATGCGTTGAACTTGGGATCTTCTGGTTTTGGACCCGTTCCGAGAAGATGGCTGAGTCTCCCTTTACCCTTCAGGTAGGTCTTGACGAACCGTGACCATTTGAGATAATTCTTCTCATTCAGCCTATATGTTGCCCTCACATTTTGTAGATCTTCGGTCATATGGGTGGTGTTGGCCTCCTTAGTTTGACCCGAGGAAACTCCCTTCAGTTTTGTCTCAGACATGGATATTTCTAAGCACAAGGAAAGTACTTGGAAAGGAAGAGCAAAACAAAAGGAATAAAGGCTGCAAGTGAATGAGGTTTTAGGGCCAAAAACTGAGATAGGATTAGAGGCGAAGTGAAAAAAATTGTAGCTGAAGGAATCACAACAATGAAGGTTGCGATTAGATTGAAAAAAAATAAAAAATCCAGCAATGAAGGCTGTGATTGGAAGATTATTGCATCAATGAAGGATGCACTGCAACACTATCCCTTCTTTGGAAGAGACAATCTCTCTAATCCGAGCAGAAGAAAGTCGAAGAGGAATAATGCTAGAACCTCAAGCTATGGAAGGTTCAGCATTAATAGCTCACAATGCATCAACACAAGAAAAAGGAAAGAAGGATGCTTCAAAACCAACATGGAGGGATAATCGAGACAGTATGTGGTGTACCTACTGTAAAAAGCCAAGGCATACAAAGGAACGTTGCTGAAAACTGAATGGCAAACCAGCAACCTCAAGCCGAGAGTGGGGAAATAGAGGAGGACAGCAAAGGCCCCAAGCTCATTTAACTGAACAGACCAGCCAGCAGATCAATTATAGTGAAGGACAAGGGAAAGAATCCTTCAACAGTGAGGAAATAGAAAGAATCGGAGGCCTTTTAGGGTCTCTTGAAAAACCCTCCGGTGCATGTTCATTGGCACTCTCAGGTAAGCCTCCATTTTCTTTTGGTCTAAATGCCTCATAAACATTTTCGAGTGAACTTTGGATAATAGACTCAGGTGCTTCTGACCACATGACTCATACTTCACAATTTTTTAGTACCTATATCCCATGTCCAAGCAATAGAAAAATAGCGGTGGCAAACGGTTCCCTGGCCACTGTTGCAGGAATCAGTGATATTCATATTACACCCATTCTCATTCTCAAAGGTGTCCTTCATGTGCCGAAACTATCAGCCAATCTTGTCTCCATACAAAAGCTCATCAAAGATCTTAAATGTCATGCAATTTTTTACCCTACCTACTGTGTTTTTCAGGAACAGGATTCGGAGAGGAAGATTGGACTTGCTAAGGAAAAGAATGGGTTGTACTATCTTGAAACACCGAGGATTTCAAAAAAAGTCGTGAACAATTCACCCTTGTCATTTATTAGTACTTCAAATAAGGATGTCATTTGGCTTTATCATTTTCGTTTCGGTCATCCATCTTTTCGTGTCTTAAATGTCATGTTTCCTTCTTTGTTTAAAGGATTAGATGAGTGAATTCCAATGTGACTTGTGAATTTGCTAAGCATACCCGTGTATCTCTTCCTATAAACAACAAAAGAAGTTCTCATCCTTTTGATTTGATTCACAGTAACATTTGGGGACCCTCCACAATTCCAAATATCTCAGGGGCTCAATGGTTTGTTTCTCTAATTGATTATTGCACTAGGGTCACATGGATATTCTTACTCAAACACAAATCTGATGTAAGTAATATTGTTCCTAATTTCAATTCCATGGTTCAAAATCAATTTGGAGTTAAAATTAAGAGCTTTAGATCAGATAATGCTAGAGACTACTTTAACCAAATCTTGTCAACCTATTTCCAAAGGTAAGGAATCATTCATGAGTCATCTTGTGTAAACACACAACAAAATGGGGTGGCTGAAAGGAAAAATGGTCATTTGCTTAACACTACTCGAGCATTGTTATTTCATGGAAATGTTCCTAAATCATATTGGGGGGAAGCTGTCCTTACATCTACATACATGATCAATAGACTACCATCGAGAGTATTAGATTTTAAACTCCTATGGATGTTCTTTCCAACTTTTATCCCTATTTCAGGACAACAAATAATCTCACACCTAGAGTCTTCGGTTGCACTTCATTTGTACATGTTCATAATCAGCAGAGGGGGAAACTAGATCCTAGAACAATCAAGTGTGTCTTTCTAGGTTACTCCTCCACACAAAAGGGGTATAAATGTTACCATCCTCCTTCTCGAAAGACTTACATATCAGTTGATGTTACATTTATAGAAAACAAACCTTACTTTCCACAATCTAATATTCAGGGGGAGAAATCATTAGTGAAAGATGAAGACTTTGACAGCCTTAATCTTGACTTACCTCCTAATAATTCTCCAATTCGAGCTCCCACTTCTGATCAAGCAATCCCTATTCAATCAACTCTTGACCAATCAGCTCCTAACAAATCAATTTCTGATGAATCAGTTCATGCTCCTTCAATCCCAGACTCACACTCTACGTTTGGATCTATTCCAAAACAAGTGTCTGCTCCTACATCTCCCCGTATTTATGACTCTGAGATTTCCTCAGGTGTATTCAAGAAAGGCAACTGTTCTTGACCAAACACAAGTTCAAGATTCCCATCCGAGTTCTGCAAATGAATTTCCGGTAAGTTCTGACTCTCCTTTACATAATCAGTCATTTGATATGCCAAAAAATGACTCACACCTTTCCATTGCTATTAGAAAAGGTACTAGAAAGTGCACAAAGCGACCCTTATACCCACTATCTCACTATGTGTTACTTGACCGCCTATCACCACCTCATAGAAATTTCATTGTGAGTCCGAACACCATTTCTATTCCAAATACTTTATCTGAGGCATTATCTAAAGAAGAATGGAGGAATGCAATGAGAGAAGAAATGAATGCACTTGAGAAAAACCAGACTTGGGAGATTGTCGAAAAACCGAGGGGAAAGAATCTTGTGGGCTGCAAATGGGTTTTTACTTTGAAATACAAAGCTGATGATTCTCTTGAGAGATATAAAGCACGATTGGTGGCAAAGGGTTATACTCAAAAACATATGGAGTAGATTATCAAGAGACATTTGCTCCGGTGGCAAAGATGAACACCGTTAGAATTTTACTTTCTCTAGCAGCTCACTTTAATTAGAACCTTCAACAGTTTGATGTGAAGAATGCATTCTTACATGGAGACCTAGAAAATGAGATCTACATGAGTATTCCACCGGGCTTTGAAGGAGAAGGGGCAGCAAACAAAGCATGTAGATTACGGAAAGCACTATATGGGCTTAAGCAATCACCTAGAGCCTGGTTTGGGAGATTTTCCAGAGTTATGAAAGCTTCAGGCTACAAACAGAGCCAAGGCGATCATACCCTCTTCATTAAGCATTCAGCAACAGGGAGAGTGACCGCACTTTTAGTGTACGTTGATGATATTATTGTCACGGGTGATGATGATAAGGAGAAACAGGAGCTAAAACAGTGTTTCATTAAGGAGTTTGAAATAAAAGAGCTGGGAAGACTCAAATACTTCCTTGGCATTGAAGTTTCTTACTCCAGACAAGGAATTTTTCTCACAACAGAAATATGTGACCGACCTCTTGAAGGAAACCGGAAAACTTGGGTGTAAAACAATAGCTACACCTATTAAGCCTAATAAAAAACTTAGGGAGGCAAAGGAAGAACCTCCTGTAGATCGAAAAATGTATCAAAAATTGGTGGGAAAACTCATCTATTTAGCTCATACTAGGCCTGATATTGCCTATTCAGTGAGTGTGGTTAGTCAGTTTATGCATGACCCAAGAGAATCACACTTATAAGCTGTCAATCAAGTGCTACATTACTTAAAAGGAAGTCCTATTCAGAAGAAATCAAAAAACTGATGCTACAAGCTTACACCAATGCTGACTATGCAGGATCTATGGTGGACAGAAGGTCAACATCTGGTTATTGCACATTTCCTGGTGGAAATTTAGTGACTTGGAGAAGTAAAAAACAGAATGTAGTTGCAAAATCAAGTGCTGAATCAAAATTTCGAGCAATGGCCCAAGGAATATGTGAGCTATTATGGCTCAAAATCATCCTGGAAGATCTAAAAGTCAAGTGGGAAGATCCGTGACAATAAATCAGCAATTAACATTGCTCATAACCCTGTACAACATGACAAGACGAAGCATATTAAAATCGACAAACATTTCATCAAAGAAAAGCTAAGAGAATAATTGATCTGCATGTCCTACATACCTTCTGGAAATCAGCTAGCAGATGTGCTAACCAAAGGACTTAATGGTGGGATCTTCCATGAAATAATTTCCAAGCTGGGAATGGAAGATATCTATTCCTCACCTTGAGGGGGAGTGTTGAATTATCTTGTTTTCTTGACCTAATATTTGATCTAATTATTTGATCCTGATTTTTAGTTCTTGATTATTAGGAAATAGCTGTAAAGAATTAGTTAGGAAAGGATTTATTAGTATCCCTTAATTTGTGGGATCTTTCAGATTTTATTTTATTTTTTGGTTGACACTCAAAGTTGTATTATAAATAGCTTTGTAATCGTGGTAAAAATTACACAGAGAATTATCACAATTCTTTTCTCTAAATTCTTCAGTATGTATTTTGAACACAGTACAAAGTGTCAAAAACAAACTGTAAAATTACATCTGCTGCAGGAACAAAAAATAGGTAGGGCATCTCCATAGAAACACTCATCCACCACTATCAGATCAGACATGTTTACAAGTATACTTTTAAGGTGCACATAGGATTTAAAAACCAAAAGAAATTGCATATGCTGTATGCATAAAAGTAGAGCAGAGACATCACCAGAAATACAAATGATCAGCTAAAGGAGAACAACACTCAAACATCAAGTGAACGCCTCAGTAATCAGCATAGATCACAAAATATAGCAGTGAGAATGTCGGTTTAAATGTAAAAGACTAATGATCTAACCAAAACTCCAACACCAACATTTCTGAGATTTAACTTTCACGCACTCCTATGAACATTCACCTGGTAAGTGACAACTCCAACAGTATACCAAAATTGGGTATACGGACTAAGGTTTTCCATGAACTGTGAAAGGTTTTCACGGGTTGGGATGTCGGTTGACATCCTAAATTTTGGGCAAAAAGTGAACAAGATTTTCTTAACACTGCATTGCTTAAGATATCATATACTGCTTAATTATGTGAAACTGCATGTTCAAATGATTTAACTCCTTTTGAGTTCATGATTTTGCTTGATACTTCCGAAATAATTTTTGCTGTCAAAATCAATTGGATGTGATGTTTATAAAGTCCACTTTAGTGACTCTGTTTGTGATTATCGCACATATTGTTAATTTTTATTACTTAGAATTATAAAAAAACTAGTGCCTATGCATGGAGATCTCGCAATATGGAATCATATGCTTGCTAAATCACTTTTTTTATTTTTTGGCTGGGTGTGGTAAAATTGGTCGAGCATGAGGTTTTAAACCCCTTACATAACATGTTTTGCTTTAGAATGTGTGGCAGTAAAAGAGAAGTGTACTAGTGGGTCAAATAATTTGATCTGGATTTCTTTGTCACAGATGGGATTTCAAGGGGCTCTAGGAGGGACAGGCTGCTAAGCAAGTTTGTGGAAAATGAATATGAAAAGATAGACCGGCTTGCGGAAATCTGCGTGAGGTAGTTTTTTATCTTTTTTTCTTACTTTTGGTATATAACTTGTGCTGGACCCTTCACTTTTGGTATTGTGGTAAAGTTCAATTTCATTCTTCTAGCTTGCTGAAAATGTTAGAAACTATGTTTTGTGCATAAATTCTGTATGATAGGCTGTTATGTATAAAGTTCATACCCCCTCAGTACCTTTTCTTAATGGAAATTTTGGTTATCTATCTGGATAATATTGCTGTGGTAAAGGCTTCATTATCAAGCCACTTAACCTCAAGCGTAGTGGTAAAGAATTGAACCTGTGAAACAGAAGCTTGGAAAGGTAATATAAGAAAAGAAACATGGAAGAGAAACTACTTCTTTCAGGCATCAAGTGATGGTTTGTCATATCTTTTGCTTGTGGGTGAGGAAGCTTCTTCTTTTTAACTGTTGATGGTATATGCTTCTAACACTTCTTTCCTTTGCCAAGATATTCTGATCGGGTTAAAGCAGAGATGGAAAGGTTAAACCAGCTTGAATTTGATGATTTGGAGGTAATTGTCTTTTCTTTACAAGAACTTATGTTGATTAATTTAATTTGAATCTGAACTTTCTAATTTGAATCTGAACTTTCTCTATGCATTCGAAATCAACAGATTGATGAGGATGAAAAGATACAACCGAAGGCTAGAATCTGGGCTATACACTCTTCAGGTTACCACTATGCTTTGATCAATCAGATGTCAATTTGTTGACAAGACCGCTTAATTTGGAACTGGATCTGTATAAGATTAAACAGTGGATGTCAGTGGTGTTTGGATGCTGGGCAGTCTGTATAAGTGAGATAATAGACTAGTAGTGCAACAGAGCACGATTAATGTCCTGTCTAGTTGCAATGCATTTCCTGAGATGCCCACACTATATGCATCATCCAATTACTTGAAGAGATTTGAGAAAGGGTAAATCAAGTCTTGGAAGAGTAATATTGGATGATAATCTCATATGGTGCACCTGGAAGTTTCAGATTCTTAAAGACTTACTTTGGAAGAGTGCAGTTTTGTAAACTCGTTGTATTGATGTCATGCGTATAAACTTTTGTTTGAGACATGATCAGGATGATGTTCATCTTCCTTCATTAAGTATTGGGACGGACTTCTCCCTGCAGAGTGGTATAGGTTGACAGATGCTATGAAGAGTCGCCCAGCAAAAAAGAAATGAATATTAAGAGGCCACTTTGGTTACCTTTTATTCTTAAATCTACAAATTTTCGCTTAAATATTTATAATTCATTTCTCCTCTATGTTATGTTTCTGCAGCTGATTGCTGTCATCCTTGGTCATCTCTGGTGTTCAGAGTAAGTTCCCTTACGTATACATTGAGACAGCTATACAGTAGGGGATCTTTACCTTCAGTTTTTCCTTCTTTAAATTGTGTTTAATTCTTACTTCTTAACTATTACTTCGTAGACATACTGGAATGAGGGCCAGAATTGAACAACTACTCAAGCTGCAAAAACTTGCAAGGAAGATGTAAAAGAAATACTTCAGGTACTTTCTCCCATATCGCATCGTTCTTTGCCTTTTAACGTTCTAGCTGACTAGTTCTTGTCCAGTGGGTAATATATGACAGCTGTAATTTTTGGTACTGAGCCGAGTATTACAACATGATTGGTAGTTCTTTTGATGGGTGTTTCTGTCTTTACCTTCTGCTGAGGATTTTTGGCTTTTGTTGCTGATGCAAGTATTTTACCTTTTAAAAGTATAAAGCTATTGAGAAGTAGCATCTATAGAAATTCAAAAGCCAAAAGGCAGGGGTGGGTTTTCTGTAACGTGCTTTTGCAGATAATGCCTGAAGTATCATCCAGTGCCATAGTTATGTGAAGAATAAGTAGAGAAAAAAAATTGGAGAACGAATTGTTTCAATAAAAAAGCAGTGAGAGATAGGATATAAGGGAAACAGCAGTTGATTGGGTTCAGACCAGCCAAATAAGTTAATAATAATATTAGCCCTCTAGAACATGTTTACTTGGCTGAGTAGTCTATAAAAATTCTGCACTTCTTCGTGACTGAAGACTGGAAATTCTGGTTGTACTTCATGTGGTTATGTAGTCAAAGATGCATAATTTGAAAATCAACTACTCCTAATTGCAGGAATACCATGACAACATTGGGGATTTGGACAGTCCAGACGAGAAAGAGCGCGCTCAGACAAAGATTCAAAAGTTCATATCAGCTCTTTGATTTGTGCATGAATTCTCACCGACCCCGGTTGTTCTTGTAATTTTCCTGTTCTGCTAACATATGTAGTATTATTGCTAGCTGAATATCAGTTCGGAAGGGCTCCAGTGGCTGTAGTTTCAGATCTCCAGATCCAGTCTATCAGCACACTGATGAACTGTAATTGGAACAAAATTAGCGACTCCATTTGTGGGAGTCATTCAGTGAGGAAACTTTCTAGATTTGTAAGGCAGTAACCTGTGAATATTGTATTTCAAGCAGCAAGCTTTCTGAATGCTAAGCTGCTAAAGGTCGCCAAGCTATGTACTTAAGAACCAACTTGGTCATTGGTTGGTTCTGAATGGGATTTTGGTTGGTTCCATGTCTTCTTTTTTTGTCTGTTTTGAGTTTTTCCATGCCAAACTATGTACGTAACTATTGCTCGTCTT
Source organism: Corymbia citriodora subsp. variegata (assembly GCA_014858505.1). Taxonomy (NCBI): domain Eukaryota; kingdom Viridiplantae; phylum Streptophyta; class Magnoliopsida; order Myrtales; family Myrtaceae; genus Corymbia; species Corymbia citriodora. Next base: position 37,377 of record MU089920.1, read on the forward strand.
CACCATGTAATTCTAATTATTGTTCAACTATAGGTGCGTGTGTATATATGTATATTGAGTAGGCATTGTTCAAGCCAATTTTCGCACTGCCGATTGATTCACCTCTTTTAAACAATTTTAATGGTGCTCTCTCTCTCTCTCTCTCTCTCTCTCTCTCTCTCTCTCTCTCTCTCTCTCTCTCTCTCTCTCTCTCTCTAATACAAATAAGAAGCAACAAGAAGCCTCTAATACAAATAAGAAGCATCGATTAGATAAATAAGATGAGAATTTATTTATGAGGACACTTCCATAGTATATCAAAGTAAATCAAATCGAGTAAAGTTGGCAATTTGAATGGACGGGTATGAATTAAACTAGTTTCACCTCCACTTAAGGCAAGTGAGAAGCATCATGTTATCTTGGTTTTGCCAGTAAGCCACTAAACTTCTAGCTGCAGAACTCCAATTCTGAACTTGCACGAGACAAACCAAACATGAATGCACAAGATCTGAACTTCCAGTACACCAACAATCACAGGACAAAAACCGCTATTCAAAATTTTATTTTATTTTCCCACTTTCACAGATCGCCCAACAGAAAGGTCCCCGAAACAAACACCAATCAAGCCAAGAATTAGCAAATCGAGTCAAGAACCGCAAGTGGAGGTTCGATCAAACAGACCCAGAACTACAATGCGCTCGAAAATGAAGCACACGAAACACCCATCTCCAAGCAAATCGAGTGGAGGCTCGATCAAACGCGAGAAGCACCGGACCCAGAATTCCGTACTAGCGAGACCCGAAAGCAAAAAAGAGGCAGAAAAGAACTCACAATTTGCCGATGGAGGGCAAGATCAGCTGATTTCCGGGATTCGCCGGCGACAATCGTGAGAGCCTCACCGTCGCTGATTGAGAGCCGTCGCTGATTGAGAGGAGGGAGATCAGCGCACAGAGATTAGGGTTAAGCTTTTCGAAATCAATTTATAGGAGAAATAAATTTTTTATTTTTATTTTTGACAGAATTTTTAAGTCAAAAAAATACATAAAACATTTCTCCGTTGAATAAGCCTTACCGTGATCTTGACGAAAAGGAAAGAGATTCGAATCTGGCTCATTAGCTGACTTAATGTGCTGCCGGGATTAAGCCTTAACATGATCGATTCGAATCTGGATCATTAGGTGACTTAATGAGCTGCCAGGAGTGGTGGGTCCTCCCGTTTGCGTAACATCTGAAAATTTAAGGTTCAGCTAAGATGGTAGGCAGCGGACGGTAAAAAGATAAATAATTTTTAATTTTATTCTAAAAAGTAAAAAAAAAAATCTGATTTTTACTCTAAAACTTATTTTTAATATAAATTTATTTTAAAAATAAAAAATAAAATTATTTTATTAAACGAATTTCTATTTTAAAAATAAATTTGGGCCGAGTTCAGAGTTCAGGCCTCCGAAGGAAGGCCCAGATCCTATGACTGACCTGGAGTGCCCGGCGACGAGGCTCGCGGTGAAGTCCCAACACATGCACGCTACGGCGCCGTCCGCCGTCCGCCGTCCACCTTCCACCGTCCGAGAGCACCGTCAACGTCAATTTTGGGTTCGCCTTTCTCCGGTGCTTACCCAGATAAGAGAAGTTGATGATTCCTTGTTTTCCCCAAATTGCAAGGCCCGAAAGTCCCATTTTTTGAATTTTTCTTGTAAGATCTGGGCTGATTCGACGGTTTTCTCTGCTTTCGGAACATGGCCTCTGAATATTGCGTTGTTTCGAGCTACCCAGATGCACCACAGTACCGACGCCACCACTTCAATAGAAGGCGTTCTCTTCTTTTTTTGTATTAGCTTCGCTATCCAAGCATCAAAACGGGTTATCTCCTTTAACATATTCTGCGATTGAAGATTAGGAGCTCACCATACTTGTTGTGTCCGGGGCAGAGCGAGAGGATGTATCGACCTCACCCCTAAATTGGCCCTGCGGACCGCCTTCTCGCCGGAACAGCTGCGGTACCGGAGCCCGGCCCGCAAGTGCCGGATCTCCAACGGATCCGTCTTCGGTCTCCCGTCAGGCATGGGGTCGCGGCGGAGGCCATCTTGGAGGGAGGAGTGTCGGGATCGGTCGTGCCAGGGTCGCCCTCACCAAATCCGGCCAGGGGTCGACTCTCGCAGCCAGATCTAGCGACGGTCGAGCCCTGCTTGACAGATCCGGAAGCTGTGGAAGGAGGCGATGACATCAGAACCGCAGATGACTTCAAGGATGCGGGGGCTGAGGGAGAGGGAGCGCTCGGGGTCGCGAGTGATGGCGACGAACACGGTGGTGAACGACACCGTCGGCCCCGTGCAGGTGAGGGAGAAGGGCCGGAGGGAGGAGAGGCGGGCAACGGAGGAGAGGAGCATCTGCCGCGGAAGTAATAAACGCACCACCGCTGAAATGAAAGAAGGACCCCACCCCGGAAACGATAAGAGGACCACCACTATCGTGTGATGTGACGCCGCACCTACCGGCACCGAATCCGAAGCATCTCATAAATTGACATTGGTGATTACCAGCTCATCAGCCTATGCGTGGTCCACTCGACAATCGACACGTGTTCTGCAAAAAAAAAAGGCATTCTTTTCTTTTTCCTTACGCCAAGCGGAAAAGTAATGAGAATAATAAATGGCTACTTTCAAACTCTCGCTTACCATTTTCTCTTTTTATCAGTTTTCAAACGAGGGTTCCGCGTAGCACGTACCATTTTCTCTTCTTATCAGTTTTCAAGGGAGGGTTTTACCTGCTCCTCGGGAAAAGAACGACGGCCCCCACCCCCTCTGTGTCTCCCAGCAAGTCCCTACCGCCTCCGCCTCCCGCAAAGCCGCCGCCGGTCACAGCTTGTTGGGTGCCAAGCCCCCTCCGTCTCCGCCGTCATGTCTAGAGCCCCAGCAATGGCTGTGACTCATCAGCTAACTCCTCTCTCACTCTCCCCTTCTCACGCACACACGATTACACCGGCTTGTCATGGACAGAGTCAAGCCCCAGCTATTTCCGACACAGCAATCAAGCGCAAGGTCTACACCCACGCATATTCATCTGATCTAATGAGGTGGATTTCGCTTGAACCTCATACGAGGTTCGGGAAAGCTCACATGAACATGGGTGCATCAGTTTTAGTTTCGGGATTCATAAAGTTCCTTGCATGAAACATTGAATGTTCATTTTCCAGGAAAATCATTTTCATCAAAGATATCATTAGATTGCAACTCGAAATTTCCTGAAATAAAAATTATTTTTATCACTCATTCTCATTACTAGTCGATTTTTGTCCGTCGGCCATCGGCTGTCGGTACCCGCCCGCCAATGCCCATCCGATGATCATCCATTGTTGCCATGTGGAAGGGAAAAATTTTATGTCGTTGACAAACAAATTTCTATTTGACATAATTATTTAGAATTTTGTTCATGGAAAAAATATATAAAAATCTATTGCACGCTACAAGGCAACCCACTCTAGACGTAGCACCCAGCAACACGAATTCCCAGGGTTGCGTGGGTAATTTGACATATCCTCTCACGTCGGCCCCTCAAAATTCCATTGCCATGGGACGATGTTAATTTGCGTTAGGCTAACTTGTGTGACTCAAATGTCTTATCACGACAAAATTTGAGGCTTATTGAGTATTTGTCCCTACTAAGATCTTTAATGTAGTCATGAAGACTTATCAAAAAATCTCAAATTGATTATAATTGTTCTAAGTTTTTTTAGATGAATAATTATGTCAATTCAATCATAAACTTTTTTTTGGACAATTCAATTTTAAATATTTTACATTTATATCAATTTAGTCCATTGGGTCATTTTTTGCTAGCTAGCGTCAACGTGGATGCTAGTTGGTGTTAGTCATCCAGCCAACGCAAATGTGACAATTTTTTAATAATATATTTTTTCAAATTTTTTATTAATTTCTTAATTTTCCTTTTTTTTTTCTCTTATTCCTTCTTTGGTTTCTTTTCCCCACGATGGCTAGTGAGGCTCGCTAGGTTTAGGGCCATGGGTGAGGCCACCTTTGTTTGTGGTCAGCAAGGCCATGGAGTAAATCTATTAAACGGGTGGGTTGGATCGGGTTTGGGTTGTGTCATAAATTGTCCGACCTAAATTAATTCATTAACCCGTTTATGACCCATTTAAATATTGTATAAAATTATTGACCCATACCCAACCCAACCTATACCCAACACATACCCGACTCGATCCATATTATCAAAACACTTTCCTATTTAACTAAACTTAGAAACACTTATTCTTATAATCTTTTTTAAACATTATATTCTTTTAATATTTTTTATTTTTTAAGAAAATCAAATTATTAATAATTTTTATTTTAAATTATTTTAAATTATTTTTATTTTTTTAAAATCACGCACACATATGGGAGAACGTGACTCATCTGGATTTTGATGGCCAATCAAGTCACAACCACGTGCAAGTGAGAAAATGAGCTATTGTACGAGCGGTGGGAGTAAGACAACGTGCTATCGTGCGACAAGGAAAATTTCTTCATTTTGATTTTAGGGCGAAGAGGAGATGAGTCATCTTTGAGAACTAATGAGTAATTGGGTTCTAAGTAGGTTTAAACCTTGACCCATTATCGAACTTTTTAATTTTAAATCCATTATAGGTACACCTATTAAAATAGGTGCATAACCCATTTATAATCCAATTAAATATAAAATTGGTCATAAATGAGTTATGCACCCATTTTGACGGGTGTACAATAGAGTGAGGAAAAGTCTAACTCGAGTAGGTGCTCAAATTGTGAAAATACAAAGTAAGGACATGAAGTGAGGCCATGGTGTTATGGCTAGAATTATCACCTAGAGTAGTGTAAGTAGGTGATTGTGTGGATATTAACACAATTTAAAACTAATATCGCAAAAGGATGATGTTTGGTGACAGTTCATGAAATGGTCAGATTTTAATGGTGTGCAATTAATCTATCACAAGTAATAAAGAGAGTTTAAGAGATAGAAAAATGCACACAAAAATTTACAATAATTTAGATTTGACAAGCTTACGTCCGCTCCTGTACTAATAGCCTATTGGCTAGCTATCGGCTAAATTCCATCAATCAAAAGTTACAAGGAGGACAGATCCGGAAGTTGTGAAAGGAGGCAACGACATCAGAACCGCAGAGGACCTCAAGGATGTGAGGGCTAAGAGGGATTGCTCAAGGACGCGAGCGACAACAGTGGTACAAGAGCTTGTCCTTGGACCTGGCAGGGGCGGCGGACGACTTCAATGGTGGAGCTGTTGCCAGCGGTGGGGGAGGTGCGAGGGTTGGGCTCAGGCGAAGGAGAGGGCAGGTGGTGAGCGACGCCGTTGGCGTCGAGGTGAGGGAGAAGGGCCAGAGGGAGGAGAGGAGCGTCTAGGCCTAGCGGGCAAAAAGGCGACAAAGAAAATAGTGAGAGAAAATATTAGGCGGTCTCGGTCAATGTGGTCTCCCATCACTCATGAAACGCCACGTGGAGGTGTGGGGGTCTGCTGGAAAAATGGGCTTTTTCCCCGTCTCTCTCCTCTCCCTGGCCTTCTTCCCTCTCTCTCCCTTTGCCTGCACACTACCCCTGCCTCCTCTTTTTCTCTCTCCTCTCTCCTCTGCAATGCATTTACTCTTTCCTTCTCAGATCAAAGAAAGAGAAGAAAACTTTTTCCCTTTCCTCTCCATTTCCTTCTCCTCGACGACGGAGGCTTTCAAATTTAGAATCCCAAATTTTCTCTCTCCAGCGTTTGTCAAGAGGCTGCTTTGCGTCTGTCGTACTCGTTGCTACTCCGTTCGTCAAGCAGCTGCGCCGGCGTTCATCAAGTGGCCATTCTCTCGCCGTCGCCGATAAAGTACATTAAGGCCACCCCTACTTCGGCGCTCGCTCGCTTCACTCTCCACACTCGTTGCTGCTCCGTTCATCAAGCAGCTGCGCCGGCGTTCGTCAAGCGGCCGTTCCCTCACCTTCACCGAAAAAGCATGTAAAGGCCGCCCCTGCTCCGGCGCTCACTTGTTTCACTCTCTACACTCGTTGCTGCTCCGTTTGTCAAGCAGCTGCGCCGGCGTTCGTCAAGCGGCTGTTCCCTCACCTTCACCGAAAAAGCATGTAAAGGCCGCCCCTGCTCCGGCGCTCACTTGTTTCACTCTCTACACGTTGCTGCTCCGTTTGTCAAGCAGCTGCGCCGGCGTTCGTCAAGCGGCTGTTCCCTCACCTTCACCGAAAAAGCATGTAAAGGCCGCCCCTGCTCCGGCGCTCACTTGTTTCACTCTCTACACTCGTTGCTGCTCCGTTCGTCAAGCAGCTGTGCCGGCATTCGTCAAGCGGCCATTCCCCTACTGTCGCCGACAAAGCACGTAATGGCCGCCTTTGCTAGGCAGAGGAAAGAGGGGAAGGAAGCCTTTTTTCAGCGTGTCCCCACATCTCCACACGGCATTTCATGAGTGGTTGGAGGTCACGCTGACTTGGCGGTCCGGACACCTAATATTTTCTCTTGAAGGAGATGTTAAAGGTAGGACAGAGGAAAATCTAACAAGTGGGGTCTTCTCTCAACACGTATCACATGGTGTACGGACTAAAAAAAACATTAAGAAAATATTGGGTACATAACGAAAGCTAAATCCATATATTGGGTGTCGCCGTAGCCCACTGACATTAGTTTTCCTCTGTCCTGGTGGGCCCACTTGCATCAATTTTCCTTTCTCCTTTCTCTCCCTCCCCGTTACTTTTTCCTTCTCTCCTCTCTCTGTCTTCTTTTACCTAATCTCCTACCCGTTGCTTTTCTCATGGAACATCCATCCCCACGACTGAAGTTCCAACGGCTATGGCTTCCGCGAGCTTAAGCTCAAGTAAAACCATGGCGGCAAAATGTCAAAACTCAGGTGGCCATAACCGTAAGCTCGAGATATGGCAACCATTGTCACAACCTCATGTGCAGGCGGACGCCCCTGCCCCGTGCGCTGCGGACGAGCACTCTGCCAACCCCCTCGCCCACCGCATGGTCCCTTCGGAAAACTTCTTCGACGCGGCCGCTGCTGCCGCCGGGCCCATCGCGACGGGCTCGGACGCCGCCGTCCGGTGCACCGCATGCGACGTGGACGTGCATTCTGCCAACCCCTCGCCGGCCGCCATACGCGGGTCCATGGCAAGATGTCAAAACTCACGTGGCCATAGCTGCTTCAAGCTTGAGCTCTAGCCATGGCGGATGCAAAAGGCAAAACGAAAAATAGGTGCTAAACAGAGGAGATGATGGATGGAGAAGGTGAGGAAAAAGGATGAGAGAGAGAGAGACAGAGGAGAGGAGGAGAAGGCGTCCGCGAGAAAGAGGAGAGAGGAAAATTAATGGCAGTGGGCCTACGCGAAGCTAAGCATTTTCTCGGTGGCGTGCTGGTGCCCTCTCTGAATTGTTTTGCCTATTAATCGATCTTTTTCTTGACCGACAAAAAAAAAGTCCATGATTCGAAACCATCAAATTATCAATCAACATGGCGTGCACGATCCATTCAAGAATCGATACGTATTCTATTAGAAAAAAAAGAAAATTATTTTCTCTTTCCTTAGGCCTAGCGGAAAGAGCTGAGCAACAATAAATGTCCGCTTTCAAACTCCTGCTGAGCACTCTTCTTTTTAATTTTCAAGGGTTTTACCTGCTACTCTAGAAAAGAAGAACGACGGCCCCACCCTCTCTCCCCCTAGCACCTCCGTACTGCCTCTGCCTCCGCCACCCGCAAAGCCCCCCGCCGCTCGCAGCTTGCTGGGTGCCGAGCCCCCTCCGCCTCCGCCGTTGCGTCCAAAGCCCCAGCGATGGCTATGATTCATCAGCTAACTCCTCTCTCACTCTCCCCTTCTCACGCACGCATGATTACGCGGACTCGCCATGGACGGCGCCAAGCCCCTGCTGTTTCCGATGCGGCAATCAAGCACAAGATCTACACGCGTCTATCTCTTAGGAAGTCCCAACGACGTCTACTATGGCCACGCACCATCTCTGTCAGCCTCGGCAACTTATAGGCCTCTACCCGAATGCGTCCCTCCGACGAGCTTACCCTGCCCATGCACGTGAATCGAAGGGGGTGTCCGCGCGGTTTTGATTCAATCCAGCAAAACAAGTTTCGGTTTTGGCCAAGTCTGTCCTTTTTAAGAGCTCATCGCTGTTATGTAAGAATACCCGGAAGCCAAAAGATCAGTTTTTTTCCTGAATTCGCATAAGCCGTTCATTATATTCTCTATAAGTGACTACTTTTCTCAATGCGCTCAAGTTTTATTGAATATGTTGCCGAGTTTGCCACAAAATACTTGAATAAGAATATCATAGATGAAGTGGTGAGAAGAGATGAAAATGAAACAGAGATACTCTGGAGCATGGTTACCGAAAGACCGATTTGGATTTTTTGAATGAGGAATTACGAGGTGGCTCATGCTATGTAACTACATTGATTAGAAGGGGCAACCACTTCGTGTCTAATGCTAGAGACTATCGAGCTGTTCTTTGTAGAGCTAGCACTACGGAGGTCTCTCACATCTAATCATAGGCCTTGTAGGGAAGATGAGAAGGAACGCATTGAGGCTCTCGCAACATTTTATTCCTTCTTTACACGTAGAAAGATACTGACTCACAGATTATACGAAATTAATTTTACCTTAGCCACGTCCATTTTGAAACAACTTGAGTTACAAACTTTGATTGTGTTAGAAGCTTGTGAGATTTCTATCCATTTCATGAAAGCTAAATTAAGGTTCGAGCTGCTGTATCAACATGAATACAAGTTTCTATATGTGGATCTATCCACTAATTTCCCATGACAAATATTCTTTTCCATTGTCGTGGCCGTGAAAGTCGTTCAACATGCATGATTTACATCCTAATGTCGTGGTGTGCGTCTTTTTTCATTCATTCAATATGATCATTCATTGGCTTCCCTTCTTGTCTCAGACTTTGTGACAGATGTCCAATGCAAATATTCAGGATTGATCTTGCTACAAGCCATTGGATGTGAGCTTGGAGTGGTCGATTCGGTGCAATCAAATTTTTCCTTCTCGGGAATCAGCAGCAACTGCAATCCAAACAACAAAAATAGAACGAAAAGAACATGACAAATGAGTGAAACTGGTGTTTAAGTTCTTCATAATTGAAGAAATCAAATTCAATTAATCACCTCATGCTCTGCTGCTCAATTGTAATAACTTTCATAGTACCGGTGGTCGAAAATGATGCTCTTGTCATAATCGTGAGTGAATGCACATTTTAAATTTTTATTTTGCAAATGGATGTCATTATAGTTATATGCTTCATTGCAGCTTGGAAGAACTTTGTACTACTCCTATTACAGAATGCAAACAATGGATGGATCGCATGGGCTAATCGATATTTTGCCGCAGTACAGCATGACCGAGCCATTCACTCGACAATAATGACAAGAGCATCATCCTCGACGACTAGTACTATGAAACTGGTGTTTAAGTTCTTCATAATTGAAGAAATGCAATCCATCTACTATTTACATTCTGTAATAGGAGTAATACTTAAATTTTCTGAGCTGCAATGAAGCATATAACTACGATGACATCCCTTTGCAAGATAAGGATTTAAAATGCCCGCCGCGCATATTCATCAACGAGGTGGATTCCGCGTGAACCACACACGGGGTTCGAGAAAGCTCACATTGAACATGGGTGCATCAGTTTTAGTTTCAGACTCCATAAAGTTCCTTGCATGAAACCATTGAATGATCATTGTTTTTAGGACTCACCTGATCTGACGATGAAACGAGAGGTGAAAGATGGCGATAACCAGCTTCTTGTAGGATTCCGGCGATCTCAACTCGCGCCTGACGTCCAAGTGGTAGATACGCCCTCGAGCCCCTGCCAATCCTATTGTTGAGAGAGGAAATGTCATCAAGCGACCCATCTCTCGCGCTCACCGGAACCAAGCTGCGCACGACAGATGGAAACTCCGATCGGGACAGACGGAGGGGGGGGGAGACGGCAGGTGGTGAACGACGCCGTCGGCGCCGTGCAGATGAGGGAGAAGGCCGGCGGCAGGAGAGGTGGGCAACGGAGGAGAGGAGTGTCTGCCACGGCGGGCATAAAGAAGACGAAGAAGCAATGAGACGAAAGAGAGGTTTGATAAAGGAAGGGCCGAGAAAAATATGACAAGTGGGGCCCTTTATCGAAACGCGTCATGTGCTGAATGGACCAAAATTAAGAATTGACTTGGCACCGCTAGTGATCCTAACATTTTCTTGGTGGTTCGCTGATTTTCTCTCTCTGAGCTGTTTTGTTTATTTAAAAGTCTTTTTCTTCAGTTCCTTTTCCTTTTCTTTTCACATATTTATTTATTTTGAGTATTTTTATTTTTTTATATTTTCCCATTTGAGTGTCTGTCAAAGGATTGCCATATAACATAATCATCATTAGCTACCGGAGTAATTATATTTACTTTGACCGTGAAAGCTTCATTTTATTCTAATTTCAAGAGAAAGAAAATATCAAAATGCACTTAACATTTAAAAAAGTATCGCAAATATTGGGAAAAAAGAGAGTAGCCGAGGGCATATATGTGGCGTAGATGTGATTGGCGACATAAGAAAGGATTGACTTATCTTGGGTCGGTAGATCGCACATTTTGAGCATATGCGGTCACACCGCTTGCATACTTTTCTGGATTTTCTATAACAATTTCAATCTTTAGGTTATTTTAATTGTTATTTCACCAGCATCTTTTTATTTTGTTCATTTACCCTTTTTTTAAAGATTTGTTATAAAACTTTATTCAAGTAACATATACACATGAATTGTTTAAAACGAGATAAATGAATGGCTATAGTCTAAACGGGCAAGACCATAGCCTAATTATATATGGGGAGAACATTAAGGGTTAATAGATAAACATAATAAAGTCTTCAACGTGGTTCTAGTTAATAGGACCATCAATTAACATAGCTCCACCTCGATAATTGATTATGCTTTAATTAGAAATAATGAATCTATTGTATTTTCGCAGAAAATAAATGATTCGAAAAACATCTTTCTATAAAGTAGAGATGTCAAAAATCAAATCGAATTGAACTAAATTAAAAAGTTTAGTTATTTTCAGTATGATTTTTATTTGGTTTGGATAATATCAAAATGAAAATTTTTAACTGGTTCGGATTTAATCGATTCGGTTCGATTAACCAAACCAAACCCAACCTATAAAATCTAAAACTTATCGATAAACTCTCGTCAAACCGAACTGATAAAAATCTAATATTTATTTATAAACTCTCGAAGATGAACCCTATCTCTCGAGAAAACATTCAGTGGCTAATAACCAGCACGCCATCAGTTAATGTAGCGTGCGTACTCTAATAAAAAAAAGTGACACTTGTCCGTGGTCCCCACTGATTACCCTTTTTTTTAAAATTTTAGGGAATCCGGACCACCAGTCAACATGCGTCCGGACTAATCAAGAAGCTTCACATGGCTCTAGGTTAGCGAGTGGTCCCCACTGCTCTTTCCGTAAAGATGATATGAATTTCCTCTTTCTTTTTAAAAAAATTTCCCCAAAAAATTGGCTTGCACACATTCACTAATGCACTATTTTCTACAGAGTCCTTTCCCTTTCTCTCTCCTCCTTTTTCTCCTTCTGAAGGAGGAGAGAAAAAAGTTTTGTTCTGAAAGAATTTTCGGGAATGGGAAAGCTTGATTATCTGGCGCACGGAGAGTGGGAGATTCATGAAAGCGTGAAGAAGACGATCTAAGTGGGTCATCCACAGTGTTAATAGAATTTAACATGCCAAGAAGGCAACTACCAGGAATTTTCCTAAGAAACCGTGCTAGACAAGGCCAATTGACGAAGATGTTCTTCCTACTTCTAGATCCTCATTTTAAAGAGAAAATCACTGTCACAAGGTGATTAGCCCTCGCTTACTAGACGAGTATGCATATACTTTGGTTCTCGGGGGCATAATTTACAAAATTTTCAAAAGAAAATATCTGGAGAATTAAGCCTTCCCATTCTCAAAATTTCTTTCAGAGCAAAACTTTTCTCAAGTTCATTATCGCTTATTCAATTCCAGCTTTAACAATTCAAGTCAGTAACCTAAAACTTCCAACCAGGTTCTTTTTAGAGACTACAAATGATCTCCCACTCTCCGTGCACTGGGCGTTCGAGGTTACGCCTAGATTTGCGTTGATGGCAATCACTACAACGTTCGAAAGGAGAAGATGGATGAAGAAAAATGTATCTTCTTGTTGATCGAGTGAGAAACCAGTGAATATTTTCTCTACGAGGGAGAGAGGGAGAGAGTGAGAGCAGGTGAAGAAGGCATCGCTTGAAAAATTGAAAAGATGGGCGAGAAAGAAAAAAGGGAAAGAGAGCGCCTAGGTAAACAAACCCTTGAAAAATTGAAAAGATGGGGGAGAGGATTTTGAGCGAAGACAAGCATCTCGTGTTCATGGAAAACCCAAGAAAAGAAGAATTCAAACTTCCCCCATGAACCGTCTCAAAGTGACCTTGGAAAGCAATTGAAGACTAAAAAAATTATCATTCTGAATTGGTTGAGGGGGAGAGTTCATTTAATTTTTTATTTAGTGGGTCGTCTTCTTTCTTCGTCCTCCTTCATGGAGAGCTCATGCCCTCCCTCTTTGTCTCAAATGATCTATAAGGCTTCTCGCTTTCTCACGTCTTCCTGATCTCCCTCCCTCTCTCCCTCATCTGGGTTTTCCAATTTCGTCGCTCCATTTCTCTGTATTGGTCCTGCTTCGTTTTGAACTATTGGTGTTACTTGCTAGCATCGCGTGTTCCTACTCTGGAGGTCCTCCTTTGGTTGTTTTGGACTCTGGGGTATATTTGTACCTTAAAAATTCTGTTTCTAGATAAAAGTGTGGTTTCTTAGGACTACTATAAAATTCTCTCTGGTGGGCTTTCCTATAGATGCGACATATTGCTTTGCGCCTTTGTAGCGTCCTTGATCTTTGGGTCGAATTGTATACGACCTGTTTGATGAAATTCCCGAACTAAATCATTGTGTATTTTGATTCAGTTCTTGGCTTAGAATTTCCTTCATTGGATGATGACCCTATCTTGATATCTCCGATTTGTGTGCTTTTGATTCCAATTGGATTTCCGACCCAAAACCTGAGAAGGGGTCAGGTAGCATTTGCAACCGAAATTCATGAAAGCAGGTAAACAATCTCCAAAGCCGTAAGCACCTCCTCTTTTTGTGTTCTTCTCTCTTTAGCTTCTCAGCAACAATCGGCGGCTCTGCTGGTGCAGGACTTGGACTCCAAGACTTGGGTGGAGGAGACAACCTGCTAGGACTTCTCTATCTTTTAGGCCGCCTAGAGGTCAGCAACCGACTTTTGTGCCACCTATAGGATGAGGAACGACTTCTACGGCGACACGAAGAACCCAAGCAACTTCTTATACTGCATAAAGAAAGACTCTCCCTTTAGACTCTCCCTTTATCATCCGACAGACCACGAGGACAAACACAGAGGAACTTGGCAACCTCAAGTAACAAAATTGATATTATCTCCGACTAACATGATTAAGGAAAGAGATTGGGATGCAACTAGAATTGCGACACATTTCGAGATGGCGAGGAGGAAAAAATGAAATACTTATGAAAACCAGTGAAGTTTTTATCTTACTAGGCAAAAGACATTTGATTGGAAAATTAATCTTATAATATATAACAATAAAAAATAAAAAATAAAACAAAAGCAAAAACCGAAAATCTCGGTTCGGTTAAGATTGATTTCAGTTCGATTAAGTGAATTTCTTTATTGGTTTGGTTTGGTTTTTTAAGAAAACCGAACCGAATGGAACCACTTACACCCCCATTGACGTTTGCTTCAATTTATGGTGGTAGTAGTCGAAATTGAAGCAAGTTAAGGAATGGGATTGCTTTGTTNACTTCTACGGCGACACGAAGAACCCAAGCAACTTCTTATACTGCATAAAGAAAGACTCTCCCTTTAGACTCTCCCTTTATCATCCGACAGACCACGAGGACAAACACAGAGGAACTTGGCAACCTCAAGTAACAAAATTGATATTATCTCCGACTAACATGATTAAGGAAAGAGATTGGGATGCAACTAGAATTGCGACACATTTCGAGATGGCGAGGAGGAAAAAATGAAATACTTATGAAAACCAGTGAAGTTTTTATCTTACTAGGCAAAAGACATTTGATTGGAAAATTAATCTTATAATATATAACAATAAAAAATAAAAAATAAAACAAAAGCAAAAACCGAAAATCTCGGTTCGGTTAAGATCGATTTCAGTTCGATTAAGTGAATTTCTTTATTGGTTTGGTTTGGTTTTTTAAGAAAACCGAATCGAATGGAACCACTTACACCCCCATTGACGTTTGCTTCAATTTATGGTGGTAGTAGTCGAAATTGAAGCAAGTCAAGGAATGGGATGGCTTTGTTTTGGCATGCGAGATGGTGCAATTCGTGATGGTTTTGAGCGATTGCTGTTGCCGGGTAGATTCCGGTGAATTTGTTGCTGATGAAATAATAGCCATCAGGAAACTTTTCACGTTGTGAGTTTTATGCATCACCGGGGTGAGTGTACAGAGAGATGGCGGTTTTTGGAAGTATGGAGAGGCAGCGGCCGCGACGGGGCAGAGGATGGTGGTTGGCTGGCCACATTATGCTTTTTTAAATTTTATTGAATTTGTTAGACATTGAAGAAGAAGATGAACAGTGAATACAAGAAAGAAAAAGAATAAGAAAGAAAATAAAAGAGTCTTCAAACAAAAATGCCCTTGTGTCAATGAATACTTAGCGAGAAAGCTAAGCCCTTATCTAGAAATGAATTAGTCATTATGAATTCTCTTTTGAGAAAATCACCATAAATATTTATAACTTTCCAATATAGAATCCCAAAGATAAAGGAAATTAGTAAATGAAGATGACCTAATATCCATTCCTCAAGCTAATCAAACAACTAGCTTAAGATATAATTAGAAATCACCTAATTCTAAGACATAATCCTGAAATTAAACATAAGCACAATGAAAATTCTACTTCGCAAGAATGAACTGGTCTCGTCTTGATACGAAAGAGACGTGATATGAATTTTGTTGAATCTATCTGTAGAGATTTTTTTAATATATTAAGCAATGCAACTAAGGACATAACCGAAAGGTGGGATATAGGAACCAGACAGATAATTAGCTAATGTCGACAATAAAGTGCCTGCATTTCTATCGACGAAATTTATTTTTAATTTACTGAATCTCAGAGAGTAAAATCCAGTTCTGCGGCCCAAAGGGGAGATTTATTTGTCCATTTATTTTTCCCTATAATGCTGTCCAACCCAAGTTGATGTACAAAAAATCTTACAAAAAATTTTAAATAAGGATATGAACTTCCATCACATTTTCAAATAAAAGGCTCGAAGTGGCCATGTTAGTCTCAAATAAGAGACTGACCTCGCCAGTCACCGGTCGGCTAAATATTTCAACTAATCAAGGACATTTTTGTCAAAAAGACAATTTTAATTTTTCTCTCTTTTTTCTCTTTTCTTTTTTTTCCCCCTTTTGACAACCCTCACCAACAGCTGGAGAGGATCTACAAGCCTTCACCTAGCGAGGGCTATGACCATGCTTGTGGCTTTCGAGGGCAGCCTTGCCCAAGCAAGGCAATCCCTTGTTGATTGCCGGTGAGGTGACCCTCACTAAGATCTAGTGAGGATCAGCCTCACTTATAGCTAATGAGGGGAGGGTCTAGGGTGAGGGTTGCCTCGCCTAGCCCTCTCCAAGCAACGCTAGTGGCATACCATTGCTTGAGACTAGCCATCGGAGAAGAAGAAAGAACAAACTAGAAAAAAGGAAAAAAATAAGAAAAAAGAAAAAAATAAAAGACAAAAATGCCCTTAATCAGCTGGAAAGTTAGACTCTTCTTTCAAATTGACACAGCCATTTTGGGTTTTTATTTAAAATAAAATTTACCTTAGACCATTATTTAAGAAAATGAAGATACCAAGGGTCTTCATTTGAAATAAAATCTATTTTAAATTTTTATTTTAGAAAATAAGAGCATCGCAAATTCTTATTTAAAAAATTTTCTGATATTTTAGGTATTATGTTTGCTTGAGTCTACATCCTCGTTGTTGGAGTTCACGAGATTTCACATTGACATCATGTGCATCTTGATTTAGGCTATTTTAAATAAATGCATGAAGTTAAATTATTTTTTTCAAAAAAGAACCAAATTTGATTGTCTCAAATAAATGACCAAACTTGCCAAATTTTCGCCGGCCGACTTTATTCGACAATTAGTAACGCGCAATTTTGTCTCAAATTTGTGATTGCGTAAAAAAAAAATTGTCCAAAAAAGAAATCCCCAAATTGAATTGGGATTAGGGTACCGAACACGAAAATTGGGATTAGGGTTCTTCTTTCTATTCTTCTACCTCTCCGCTACTCAAGCAAATTCGCTCTCGCCCGCCCTTCGCGCGACCCTCCCCTCCTCCTCGCCAAAGAGAATGCTCCCTGCATTGTGTTTGTTGATGAAATCGATGCTGTAGGGGCGGCAGAGAGGCACTGGAATTGGAGGAGGAAATGATGAAAGGAAGCAGACCCTTATAAGCTGTTGACAGAGATGGATGGTTTTGAAGGGAATACTGAGCATCGTTGGCTGACCGTCGTGGGAAGACAGCGATGTCTTCGAAGGAGATTGATGATTCAATCGACAGGATTAAATATCATCAGCGCTGAAATCATGAGGATGATGGCCAGAAATATAATTTTGGAAAGGCTTGCGGAGGACATGGATGCTTCCATGAAGAAAAATTCCACATGGCGCGTACGAAATTGCATCGAGTCACATAGGAAATAACCGGAGGACCATAGACGAGGTAGTGGAAGTCCTTGAGAAGGAAACAATGACCGGGGATGAGTTCTGCGCCATCCTCTCTCGTAGTTTGTCAAAATTCCAGCCGAGAACCGGGTACTCAGTTCCATGATCCATCTCCAATCTCTGTATAAAGAAGCATCAGTCAGTCTCTAGCCGGCACATCCTCGACATTCAGCATACAACTTCAACTGATTAGCGCATGGAATGTGTCCTTTGGCACTCGAAGCCAGAATTATACTAATGCGGTGGCCTGGAAAACAGAAGATTCATGTGTTGAGCTGTTGTTATCTATTAAGAACCCGCACACTTCAGCATCAGATACGAACAGCCTGCCTGTAATAAAGGATTTCATGAACCATTGTATACAGCTTGCGAACTCTCGGGGAAAAACACCGTCAACTGTTCGAATGATTTTGCACATCTTTTGTGAAGAATTATGGAGTCTCTCTTCGAGATGCCTTAGTACCAAGGCAGGAACAGAGTTGCTTTGAAGTTTGCGGACTTTAGCAAGATCCCAGAAGCTTGTCATGTCAACGTTCCTTTTCACGAGGAGGACGGCAAAACCTCGAGTTACCTTCTCACTTCACAGCATAACATTGGAACGCTTTTGCCCGAGTGGTCACCGATCGATCTGTCTCAACCGGTTGATGGTCTTGTGTTCTCATTTACGATAGGAATATGATCATTTGTTGCGCTATAACAAGCATCGGCTATTGTATTTGGTGGACTTAGAATTTTCAGTTCATACATACAATGGATCTTTTAGGCGGGTTGAAGTGCTTGTGCTCCATTGCATTCTGCCAAAGCCCATTCTGCAAC
Source organism: Corymbia citriodora subsp. variegata (assembly GCA_014858505.1). Lineage (NCBI taxonomy): Eukaryota > Viridiplantae > Streptophyta > Magnoliopsida > Myrtales > Myrtaceae > Corymbia > Corymbia citriodora. The sequence continues at coordinate 55,035 of MU089920.1, forward strand.
AACCAATCACAACCTTAAAGTGTAATGCATTATCACCATTGAAGGGTTCAATTTGTGGGCCGTCCATGTGGAGCTAACCCAGTCCATAACTTACAAAAGTTACAAGAAAGACAAATTTCTTTTTTTTTTGGGTGTTGTTCTTAAGAAATAAACTCACAACCTCTCTCTCTTTCACGAAAGAAAAAGAACTCTTTCCCACGATGTTGCAATCTGAGCATTTAATTGGCAAAAGTACAACTCAAGTGTCAAAATTTGGCACAATAAGACATTTAAGTGTTAAAAGTTATAAAAGATATATTTAAATCACTTTTTTGAAAATTGGATCACTTAAGTGCCAATTTCGAGAAAGGTTGCCGAAAATTCGACATGACTTAACGGAAGCTAAATTAGCAAAAACTTAGCTAAAACGACATTATTTTTGTGCTAAAGTGGTATTTAAAAAATATATTAATTAAATAACATTAAATAACTTAAAAAATATATTATTATAAAATTGAATAATTTTAAAAAAAAATGAGGAGGAATTAAGAGGATCGGGCGAGGGTTATGCAGCCTCGTTGCCGCCGCCGTCATTGCCCCACCATCACCCGAAAGGGCTGGGGATGGCTAGGGACAGCTGGGCGAGGGTCGACCAGGGTCTCCTGGCCCTCGCCATAGGTTGGCCTGACGAGATTTGTTGGCCCTTGTTGGATCTAGGGGAGGGCCGTGACCCTCCCCCTAGATTTGGGCAAGGACGGCCTTCGTCGCAGGTTGGTTGGGGTCACCAGCCACTAGCCAGATTTGGGCAACCCAAGCTGACTCTCGCCCCATTGTCACTGACCTTTCTCGGCGATGGTGGGGTGGCAACAACAACGGTGGTGAGGGTTGCATAGCCCTTGCTTGAACCCCCTCCCCTCTTTATTTAAATGAAATCGATTTAAATTTTTTTTCTAGTATGACTTGAACTTTTTTTTCTTCTTAAAATTGCCACGTGGATATTTTATTTTAAAAAAAAATGTTTCATCAGCAAATAAAATCATAAAAAAATGACATATGACAGTTTGGATTTTTTTTGCCGTTGGTACTTAACTAATCATTTTTGCTCCAATTTTGGAATTTAAGTGTACATTTCCAAACTTTTGACACTTAAATATTCCCCGTGCTAAGTTTTGACAATTCAAGGGTCTGCACATCCATTTAATCTATGGAAATAAGGTATGTACCGAAATGTAATATGCCTTTTTGGTCAGT